>JBAMBR010000834.1:0-28604 GCA_037044475.1 Zaprionus obscuricornis
CTGCGCAACATATTCATGAATCACTTCACGGCTATACTATTTTGCGCACGTCATGATAAGCGGTAAATCTGATGCCAGCTGTTGTAAAACTGATGATATTTTATGCGTAATTTCCATATGGTGTACAAAACTATATTTGTTCGATATTAATAAAATTCCAACGGTTTTTAAAATTGGAATCACTAGCAAAACATCTGTCAATAACTATTAATTAATAGATTTATCAATAAATATTAACATTATGAGTTGTAAGGGCTGTGGAACTAGTAAGTGTTATTAGCATATTTCTGTCAAAGTTTCTGTGTTATTAACATGTTCAATATTTTATAGACTGCGGAGATACCTGCTCCTGCAGCCAAGAGTGCGAATGTGTCTGCAAAAATCGACCCAAGGACAAGTGCTGTTCAAATAAAAACTAATCAATTATCGAACAATAAATAATCATGATAATTGCAAATAAATTATTTTTGTGCTTTTAAAATAGTTACATGTATTTTTAATTGAAAAACAGATAATTTACAGTTCAATATATTTGAAAAATATTTTATTATATATTTAGCATTTCAACAACTCAGTTTCAACATAATCTGAATAAATTCAATTTAAAAATTAAAAAAAAAATTTTTTTTTATTATTCTGATACCCGCATAATAGTTTTGGCAGTGAGTTGATAACGCTGAAATTGTACCCGGCAGCTGTTTAGGAACAACTTTTACATGTGGTCCAAATCGTATTACTTAATAATTCAACCTCCATAGGTTCGACCGGTCGAAAATTTAATTTTTATTTGAAAGTTTTCGTTTAAGTCTGCAGGGGAATACCGTCTATTATAATAAACTAGCTTAACTAAAAATTTTTATGTCCAGATTCAATAACATTTAGATATAATGATTTTTCACAATATAATATGCATCGCTATTCCCTTAAGTCTACGCCATAGTATAGAATTAAGATTTCTGTGAACATTATCATTAATTTATACGCTACTATCTTAAAAATCTCATAATTGTGTTAAGGAAAATAAATAATTAACGTTTATTAAATATTATTATATTAAAATTATTTAGCATTGTCTTAAATTATATATCAGCCATAAATCTAATTAAATTGGAGCGGTCCATTTACTTTCCCTGGCAACACCTGGCAGGAGTTTTGCCGACACATTGACATTCTTGGTTTCCGGCACAGGTACCACCACATTTACCGGCTGTGCACTGGCAATCTGTTGGATAATAAGAATTTCATTCATTAATATAAAATAATTTTATAATTATTTGTTTATATTTTTGATACTCACTATTTCCGCATCCTTTGCAAGGCATCTTGTTGTTGTAGCTGTTGTATATTTATATATTTCACGCTTAAGGCAAGCTGTTAATGCTTTAGCTGCTGCTTTTTAATTTTTGAATTGTTTAACGCTTAGCGCCTGCCTTTTATACCAGTCAAACGAGTTGATAAGATAAGTAACGCCGTGTGCAGTTGCGCTCAGTCTGCGTGCGTAAAATATTTCCAGATAACACGGACGCTACGCAATTTTGCGCACGCCTGATAAGCTTGAGAATATTTACATTTTTCTTGTGTGCAAAATTGCAATTAACATTTTGCTATAAAAACCAGACCCCTTGTAAAGTCTGAAACAAAATCAAAAATCGTGCTAAACAGCTCTAGAAGAAACTCAAAAACAAAAGTTAAATAAACAAAAACAACATGGTTTGCAAAGGTTGTGGAACTAGTAAGTATAATTAGATTAATTTGTTCTAAGAAACTTAAACTTAAAATTTGTATTTTCTTTTTTGAAGACTGCCAGTGCTCGGCCACCAAATGCGGCGATAACTGCGCCTGCAGCCAACAGTGCCAATGTGTCTGCAAGAATGGGCCTAAGGACAAGTGCTGCTCCAACAAAAATTAATAAATCGCAGAATATATTTGAATAAAAAGTGATGTATAAGAAAGTTTTCAAATAAATGAATAATTCAGAATTAAAAAATTGTATTTATTTTAACCAGTGTCATAGAGAAAGTCAAATACATATTGTTTTAAATCAAATCTTTATTGGCCATTTTGACAAGAATAGTTCTTTAGTTTATTCAATTCGTATATTGCTTACATCAAAATAAAACTTCAGTTTAATTAATAATTGTGCACAGTTCAAGATGATTCCCAATAAATGAGTTGGTAACACTTTGTGTGGGAATACTATAAGTGCAAACGTATTGTTACATTAAAATATTTAAAATTTGACAAACAACGATCAACACGAAAACACATAATTGAAATTGTCGTTGCTCAAGATGAGTTTGCCATTGACAGCTGCACAAAAATTGTGTTATTTAAACTTTATTATGTAATTCATTAAAATATATATTTATATATGTGTGTATGTATGTATGCGTTTATATGCATATACACATATACATATTCATAAACATATATAAATATATGTGTATAATGTAAATATTTATTGATTAATGTGGATAACTTATATATAATAAAATTCTTATAGTTGAAATTTATGTTGAAAGCTTAGGCGTTTACACAAAAAAATAGTTAAATTTTCGATTCTATTCAGTTATATTTGATTCAGTTATTCTTATTATGCTCCTATCCCTGTTTCTGGACTATAGAAGCAACATTTTTAACGCATTTGTAATGCAATGCACACTTTGTCCTATCTCAAAACAAAAAAAAATTATGGTACATTCTTTAATTTTTAAATTGTGTTTTTTTTTTTGTTTTGTTAGTTTGTTTTTTTTTTTTTCTTTCGTTGCATTAACAACATGGAAGCCAATAAAATGATTTAAACATAAAGCAAATTGATATCATAATATCGTAATACGTATTCACGTAAATTATAACTAAAATGAGCACAACCAAATTACAAAACGAGATTGTTGTAATTTTTTGTTTTGTAATTCGCAAGTGAAACATTTGTATAGCCTAGATATAAAATAATCAATTACAATTAAAATAAAACATAAATTTAGTTTCAACAAATAAACATATGTATATAAAAACTAACTAAAATCCACATACGTTACGTATCGTAATTTATATATTTGCATACAGATATATTGACAAATTAATGTCGCGTCTAAGAACATAGTATTACACACATGCAAGAATATAGCATGCCCGTTTTTGTTGTTTGTTTCATTTTGTTTTTCTTTACAAAAAATAAAAATAAAAAAATCATACATAAATTGTATTCAAAATAAACTATTGGCTTAGAAAATATTATTAAATTTTCTGGGTAAGTGTATTGGTGTTTCTTGTGTATGTCGATTGTGTTAAGGGTATTTTGTGTTGAAGTGCTTCGCAATATGCATGCATTGCTATTGCTCTTGTCATATTGTTGGTTCGTTTTTGGCGTGTCACAAATGCTGCAAGAATAAATAAAGTAATTTTTTAGTAATGAACATAAAATATTTTCTTTAATTTTTATAGCTAAAAATCAATCATCAACCAACTGGGACGATAGATAAACCACAAAGCACAATTACGTTATATTGTTTATATATATATATATGTATATGTATATATACTATAAATCTAGATAAACGTACATATAAATATAGCTGACTCTGTGTGTAAATTCGTATACAATACAATTTTCAGTTTAATAACATCTTTCTAGTCTATAGAAACCTTCCTGTTTACTTCAAGCGTACTTTTATACCATTTCATATCATATAATGCGTATGCATAACAATAAACATTTTAAAATCGTTATAATAATTAATTTGATCAATTTATTTAATTACATTTAATAACTTTGATGTTAATATTATTTAATAAAATAGATAGAATACACTTTAATACGATTAAATTTCTTACGTAGTATACATATATACGAACAATAGTTTTATGTGCTCAAATTCAGCTATTTCAAAAATAACAATTAATTTACTACATCATAAAAATCACAACCAGATATAAAAATTGGGAAATATCTGCTACATATACGTAGTAACAATTTGTATCTGCCTTGATTTATAGTGATAAAGAATGTATGGTATAGGAATTAACTCAATACATACCAAAAAAAAATAAAAATAAAACACATGCCACAATGATGCATTCCAATTATGTAAAATTACATAATTGATAACATTTTATGTAAAATGTTTGATAATAAGTCGATGGTGTCGTTGAGGATTCACTTAACATCAAATGTACGTTGATAATTGCGGCAACTCATGTAAATTTCAAATATCGGTTTTCTTTAGATAACAATTTTAGTTGCTGATATCATGCGTTAATATATATTATTTATGTGTGCTTCTAATTTATAAATATATAGTATTTATATTTCTGTATATATTTATTTATATCTTTTATTCTCCTTATAGTTTATATACATCAAAGTTCTGCATCGAATCAAACTCCATTGTGAAATCACTACCACTAAAAAAAAAGAGAATTATAAGAATACAAAAGAAAATAATTAATTAAAAAATAATTATATTTAATTAAATTAATCATGTTAATGTTAGTTATGAATTAATGAAAATGAAATCGAAATTGATTAGATACGTTAATGTTTAGGGACAAGGTGCTACGTAATATGTAATGCTACATCAACAATGTACATAAAATTGATAAGTGAAATCATACTTTTATTTGAATATTGTATATTTATATTATAAATTCTGATATTTCTAATTCCCTGTATTCCTTTGCATATGTACTTTTTGTTATTTCATAGCTTGTTAGCAACCATTGAATTACATTTAATGGACTATAATAAAAAAGTGATATTAACTACATTTAGGAACAAACATCAATATGAAGGAAGTTAATAAAAAGAAGCGCATGCAATAAAAAATTTGTATATTTTCTTTTTGTATTTATTATTATAACAATGAGGATCCCAATAAAGCTCTATTAATTTCTTGCTGTTGCGGTTATTTTTTGTCGACCAATTGGGTTTATTCTTTCTTTGGCATTATTATTACATTTACAGATGCATGATGGTGCTATTCTGCAAGCTGCGATTATATCAAAAATAGAAATATAACAATTATATTTTATAAATATATTTATATATATATATATATTTTTTTTTCTTTGTTTTTTAATTTTATTAGCGTATGTAATGTATGTATAAGAGATTCACATAAACATACAGAAAATTTGATTCATTGTTGCTGAAAAGCTTAAAAAGATGGCAATACTTTGAAGTGAGAAATAATAATATAAAAGAAACTCATGGAAATAACTATGCTAGCGCGACCTTTTAAGGTTGGATGGTATAGATAAGTTGCAGTTAGTACAATTAATGGCATCAGCTGTCTTCTACTTTATGAAGAGTTACTGTAAAATGTGGCAAGTGGCAGGTGACAAGTGTCAATTGGCTAATGGGCGAGTGACTTATGTATGTTATGCATATAGAGACACATATATTAGCTATTTTAATGATTTTGGCCTGCGAAGATGAACATTCTATTGTTGGGCGCGTCTGCAGAGCAAACAAATTAACGAATTCTTTGATTGTAAATTTTGAATACAAATTAAATATAAGATTAATGTGGAATTCTGTTTGCTTGGTGGATGATTTTGATGCGAATGCAATTGATACATAAATATATTTATATATATATATATATATATATATATATATATATATATATATATATATAGATATATTGATATTACGGTATCAAACAATACCTTTCGGTAAACGTAGCACAACCCAACACGTGGCCACATTTAATAATAGACTTTGTAATTAATAACGGACTGCTTGATTAAAAGATGATGGCACAGCAAATGTTGATCTAGTTGCGCCCATCCACTCTTCCGGTTGGCTAACAGCACACGCATGGTATATGGTATTACTTATTTGATTCAGTATTGGATCGCCGGGTGCTGTATTGTTGACAAAATCCTCGAGCGCACACGCCACAGTGTTATCATCTGAATCAGAATCGTTACCATTATAGGATGTGGCTGCGACGCTCGATGGATTATAGCCCGTCATGTAACTATGTGGAGAACAACTGGACGCCCCACAATACAGATAGATAGATTTCGCAAACAAACGCATAAATTATCGCATAAAAGTAGAAAATTAAAAAGAGTAAGTATAATATTTTTTTTTTTTAATACTACAGATCTTAAAACAAAAAGGAACAAATAAATACACAACAACAAAATAAATAACAACAAACAAAAATAAATAGAATTTTTTATTAAAGCGCGAACGGTTAAAAATTGTTTTTGGTATCGCTTTTTTCATCTTTTTTTTTGTTTTTTAAGAAAATTTCAATTTCAAAGTATTGCAATCTAATTAAACTTTTAAAGGCGAATGGAAAATCAAACAAAAGAAATCAAATAAATTAAATACAGTAAAAGATGCTCGGAACCTTGAACCCACAAGCCAATATTTTCTTTGCGTCTTTTCATTTTTTTTTTTTTTAAGATTTTTAAATTAAATTCTCTACTTGCTCATGCTGAGTAGTAAGGAGTAAGGAGCACGGGAGTCAGTAAGGCGCACAGTACAGGAGAGTTAATAATAATAAATAATAACAAAATGCATCGTTCATAAGCATTTGCCACTTCCAGGTTCGACCCTGTAAAACTTACTTTCCCATAGACATGCTATCCTGTGGTGATGACTGCATTGGATGATGGGGTGTACCGCTGATAGAGCCAGTATCACTACTGGTGCGCACCTGCACACGTATCGTGCTGGGAACATAGCCATCAACACGGGGCGTTGGCTCTGTAAAATACAATTTAATTTATTATAATTCTACGAACTGAATGCTAAATGCAAAAGAAAGTTTTTTTTTCTAACTAGTTTTGACTAATGAAAATGTAAATTTTCAAAAAATTTATGCAAATTAACTACTCTTCTATATAAACTTTCAAAGCATTCATAAGCAAATGCAAATATTAAATATTAAAAAAAAATAAAAATGTATAGCTTGCAGCCGTACCAGGACGTTGTGTATAAAAGTCACCAAAAGCGAGATCGCGTTCTAGTGGTTGCACATTAACATCTGTTGGATGTAGGCAACGCAACATTTCCAAATCACGTATACGATCAGCTAGATTAAGTATTTGGAAATCACGTGCAGTCCATGGCGAAAGCATTGTGACCAAACCACTTGGATTCACATAGGCAATAGTTACACCACCTAAATAAAGTATAATTCAATTTTAATAAAATACAGCATTGGGATAAATAAAATAAAATATAATATATACCCAATTCACTGTCAGAAAAACGCAACAAAAATGTACCGATGCCAGTCGTGGCGCGCATGAGATCATCGTGTGCCTTGGCTTTATTGATGAAGCCTGTAATACGTCCGGCTTTCCACATGGACAACAAATGGTCTTTGGTCAACTTCATAATGGCAAAGAACCATTCCCAGAAAGTAAATGTGCGATCTGGTAGCGGTTCCTTACAGAACTGATTCCATGATATATATTCATTACGCTCTCCAGATATGCTATCACGTTGCAGCTTCTCAACTGTAAAATAATAGAACAAAAAGAAACATTTTTATTTATGAAATTATTTTTTACACACAACAGTGTAATAAAAACTCACATAAAAATTCTAAATTCTCAGCGGTCAAAGCGCGCTGTGTGCAGGAGCCAAATTTAGTGTTAAGTGCAACAGATAATTGACACCAGGTAACGCGATCTGTCACAATAAATGGTTCACGAATAATATCTGCGAATGCATTATCCCAGGTTATTGTTGCCCAAGACTGTGGCTCTTGATTGCCATGGACAATGACAACAACGGGTAATGATAATGTCCAAACGGCAATTTGATATTCATTGACTGTCGTCGATGTATAGAATAACAAGGAAAACTTTTCATCCATTACGCTTTCAGTGCCCTTCTTTTCAGCACGCTTGATCTTTTTAAGTTGCATATTTCTAAAGCTGGCGGAAAAAACATGATTGCTCTGTTGATACTCCATAGCACTTGATGAATTCTGTATTTCACCCGAAGATTGACCAGCGACACTAGAATGGGTAACATCAGTGTTACGTGCTACATAGCGCTGTGACTGTAACTCTATAAATTATTTAATGAATAAATAATTAAATATATTAGTATAAATATTATATGTTTATATTAAATGTTTATATTTTATTACCTGACATAATTATGCACTCAACTGTTGGCGGATTAATATGTACGCCCAATTGTGTACCAATTAGCCAACGGACTGATGCTGCAAATCGTGTATTTGTTTTCATCACCTGCGGAGGTTGTTTATCCACAATAAATGCAGAGCATACCAGATGCTTTTGTGCGCCCCTTAGCTGTTCGTGTAGTAATGTTAAATCTGGATCGTCTTTCGTTAGTCGGACATGATGCGCCTCTTTAACAGCAGCCAACAAATGAGTGACGAAAGTTTCAAGTAACTCAAAGCAACGCTGTATATCATCAAGCATATTCTCGCTAAATTGTGCTCCATTACCGGCTAATGCCTGTTGACGTTTCCAACTGTTTAGCTCCGTTATTACCATATCTTGTAGCGTCTCATAGAACATAAAGCTGCGTTGCAGTCTGCTCACAATTAACGCCTTCTCTTCAATTAAACGCTTAAATATTGTCTCAGCTTCAGCTGGATTATTATGCATATAACGATAGTTTTGTATTAGCATTTTAAGATTTTCACCGCATGTCGAAAATTCAGTAAAGCTTTGCATAATTTGATGATGAACATCGTATAATTCCATCTTAGCTGTAGCCATTCCCATCGATGAGGGTGTCACATTACCAGGCGCATTCTGCATTACAGCCATTTGCAAATTGGCAGGCACTGGTGAGGTGCCGGGATTAGCAATGGCAAACATATCGCCAGCATCCACATAAGCACCATTCATGCCGATGTTATTCATATTGTAATGATTCAAGGGCATCGATTGGCTTGCAGCGGCAACAGCAACACTCTTCTCAGCGGCTAACTGCAACTCTTTTTGCAGGCCGCTTCGCAGATGTGTGTATAGCTCAAGGGCTGGAGTGCGTTGAATTAACGCACAGAGCTCAATCAGGCGAAACTTGAGCACCTGATCGCTAGCACGTGTTGATAATAACTTCTGTTGCAGATCTTCGTTGAATCTGATTGCCACTTGTTCCAGTTGATCTGTTGAATTTGGTGTTATCTGTTCGGACCTGTTTTAAAATAAAGTAAGAAAGAGCTTAAGTAATTATTTGACTTTAATTAACATAAAGAAACATACCGTAAAATCAGAAATTCTACATCTAATTGACAAGCAAACATTTCAAAAAAAAAAAAAAAAAACCAAATTTCGATATTTTCCCAACCAGAATGCCAAAAATAATTGCATTGATTTCAGTTATTAGCACAGCATACAGAACACATGAAGATGCAACAATTTTTATGGTTCGATATTTGTAAAAAATCTAAGTAAAAGATTTCAATCAAAATCAAATCCATCGCGATATGGGAATAACTTGAAAGTTACGAGAGTAGGTGAAGTAGAAGTAGAAGTAGTAGAGTAGGAGGCCTCTTTTGTTAATTGACAGATCATACCTAATTCGACTACTCACATTATTCTGTCTTCGATCCAGGGCGCCAAATAGAGACGCAAGTCGTACAGACCCTTCTTATTGTAGTAAGCTGCCATGCGCTGTTCGCAGTCGGCATGGCTCGAGATGCGCTTCCACAGACTCATATTGTTCATATATGATATTAGATTGATTGGATGAATATGGATTGGATGTTAACGAGCGAGATCGATGCGGTAATTGTTGCAAGTGTAGGTAGGGTGCAATGACAGGGATTTGAGTTAACAATTTATTTAATTTAATTTATGTTTTTGGCCAGAAAAGACTTTTGTCTTTCCTGTGTTTTTTTTTCTCTTCTCTTTTTTTTTTTATTTTAACTTTTATTTTGTTTGAATTTATAAATGTTGTATGCAATTTTATTCCTATGCATTATCGTTATGTGGTATTAACATGTTAACTGGTGGTGGCGGCGCCGTTGACCTGACCAAGGTCCAGCTGCTGACGTCGACAAGCGAATCACAAGTTGATTCGTCCATAAAATGCACACGCATAAACGGTATGTGATGTATGAATGTTTATTGATAGAAAACTATAAATAAAATACATATACATTGGCATAATAAGTGAAGTGAATTACATGAGTAGTGTGTACAATAAATGGGGTACAATATGATATGGATGCATGTATGATTTGTATGTTATAAATATAAGGCCATAAGTTAACAACATTTCTTAATTGATTGCCAAAGAGAAAAAGTGAAACGCGAACCAAATGGATTATGATGAAAACAAACTTCTAATCGAAATCGAAACCGAAATCAAAATCAAAACAAGCAGCAATTAATATTTCATTTCTCATATGTTCTTACACGATATATTTATGACTACTTATCAATTATGCCAATTGGCATTTTTCACTATATATATATAACCAATGAGTAATATACATATATAACAAATCAAAGTTTTGAAATATTGCTGAGCAAATTTATGAGTTTAATGCCCATATATGTGCATATATATAAAAACTCAATATATCCGATAAAAAAAAGGAAGAAAAGTAAAACAATTAAACAAATAAAATATTAATTATTACCCATTTCCGAAAGTATTTTCAATATATTTTAATGCTAGTCTCATAAAGAAATCTTTAAAAAATATATAAAATATGTATCTAACTTTAAATATTTTAAAACGTTTAATTGATTAAAATGAAAGAAGCAATTTAAATAATTGAACGTCGCTCATAAATATGAATAAGCATTGTGACTGCTTATCAAGGGCGACAATATTTCCCCATAGATAAACAAGGACAAACAATGTTGACGCATTTTGTGTCCTGCCGACAACAACAGAATTAACTAGTCACAAGAGGCACCATTGTATATACCACAATCTATATATATGATATGTATGTGTTTCTGCTATATTTTCCTTCCTTTATATATATATATATATATATATATATATATATATATATTTTCTATATATGGTAGGTCCCACTGTGTGATAGACTCGTGTGCTAACAAAACAAAACTTTAATTACCATAACAAAAAATAATGGCGAATGACAAAACAAGCGAACAAACGACAACAAAGCGAAGTCGCACAACAGTGAGAAAATAAACATTACGATAAACATTGCGCGAGACTCTCCCTTGTGGACAGGTGCAAAAAATAATTGCACAGAGAAGAGAAGTTACTAATGCTAATATATATATTTATAGCTAGACTAACTAAAAGAGCTAAAACGTTGATCAGGTTATTCTTGTGCGGCCGTGATCGCCAGAGAGACCAAACAGTAGACGAAAGAGAAACCAAAAAAAAAATAAAAAGAAACAAAAAAAAAAGCATGTTGAATGCGAGTCAAAACAGACGCACTACTACTACCATGAGCAAACTTCGTAAACATGATGCGACTGAAAAACACGGCATGGCGACCCATGGCCAGACATTTGTTTGCTTTTGTGGTCGATACGCTAATTCTCGTAGTTCTCGAGAAAAAGGGACAACGAGAATAACGTAGCACACGTAGCAAATATGAATGGACAGAGAAGGTTAAACAAGCCAAACCCGTCAGACCAGGCTTGAAAAGAGAACAGCAACAACGAAAAATTAGATAAAAATCACAATACACCGGTGTGCACAACAACAACAAAACTATAACAACAAGAAGACGACAAACAAATATATTCTATATTGCTGACGAAAGTAGAGATCGGTTCGTGAGTCGTGTCACGTACAAAAATTTGTGAACAACTATATATTGAATACAGAAATATAGAATATAGAAAAATTATTTAATTATTTACTTTAATATGTGGTAAAGAAAAATTTAAATCTATTGGAATTATTTTCTCAATTAAAATAGTTAATTATTGTCCCATCACTAATGAAAAGCAACAATAACAATAATAAAAAAAAAAAAAACAGGTCAAACCCGTAGCTTTTGTTACCTGCTACAGACTCTGTCTCAGATCACGATTCGTATCCCGATGCCGAAGTAAATCGAAATCGGATGTGCAGCTCACTAGCGAACCTAAGAGATCATCATGTATTACTATGTAGGTAGCCAAACATTTTGTGCAGGTTCTCTCTCTCTTCTTCTTCAACTCTCAAGACTTTTCCCTTCTACCAATTTAAAGTAGTTCAAGGCTGTTGTATGTTACCATGGACACTGCAAATGGACGGTGACTCTACTGCTCTGCATTGTTTTGCTTGGTCTTAAAACAAACGCAAAGTCAGTAAAATTACTATAATAATAAATGCATTTTGCTATCTATTTCTATTTTGTTATTAATGCATTTAGAAGCAAAACAAATGCTGCGTTGCAAATGTTTTGTATTTTGTATTACGAATTTTGACTTTCAGTGTCAAAATGACTGCAACCATTTTGACCTTCAAAATGTTGCCAATGCAAATTATTATTGCCCTGCCCACTCATACTGCCAGTTATACACAAATGGACTTCAAGTCTAAGAAACCGAATCGTCTTTATATTTGTTTAACGATATTATAATACTAATGGTATGAAACATATCTTCGACACATGAGTGGAACGTTGTCGTTTTACCTGAAGTGTTTCTAAATAAATAAATGAGAATTCAGTAAAAACATTAGATTATTTATAAGAATAAAAATCTGTTTTTCATTGTTTTTCTTTTTAGCGAATATACATATGTATGCACGTCAGCTTTATATATACAATGAGAATCTAATTTCATCAATTGTTTACTTACGTTTACGTATCAAATGATTAGCCCAATTTACAACAAGTGAAGTGTGCAAGAAGTATTTTAAGCAGAATATAAAACGCAACTAAACTGGCTTGGAAACTGGAGAGTCGCTTTTATACCTTTTTTTTTCAATTGTCGATAAGACGGAACGAGCCTCGCATGGAAATTAAATTTATATATTTATACATTAAATTTTACATACAACCAAAATTATGTATACTTATGTATTCGCATTTATTGTGAATTGCAAATTAGTTAGAATCAATACAGCATGATAAAAAGTTTCGATTTTCCATTTCTTAAAACGCGTAACAATTGATGAATCAATTGTGATAAGCATATATATATTATGGCCATATATGTATATATTTTACCTGACCGGTGACTAAAAGCTTATCAAATCTGAATTTGCCAGAAATAATTTAGATTATATTTAAGTACAATATTGAGAGACAAGTTTAGCTTTTTTTTATTTTGACTTCTTTCAATTTTCTTGTTTTTCTTTGAAACAAATCCAACAAATGTGAAAATTATGCAAATTTTCTTTGAAAGGAAAATAGGTTAAACAAAAAAACATGTTCGGCATATAACATATACCATATACCATATATGTATCATATTATTAGTGTAAAGCAAATAGTAATTAAATATGCATATTAACATTAATATGAATATTGTGCGATAACCTTGAAAGCCTTTAGCATTTGACTTATAAACCGTAAAAAGAAGAACAAGCCAAGCGTGAGAGTTCAAATATAAAAACAACAATCAGGGATAGAAAGAGAGAGCTGTATGCTTGACTATATGATACCCTGTAGCTCTTAATACAAATCCAAAATAACATAAATTTGCAAAAATTTAATATACCCCTGTTTTTACAGACGCGTATAAAAAAAGGTTGCGGCATTTTATATTGGTTTACCTGCTATAAAAACTCAATGAAACAAAGCAACAATGTTGCGCTGTGAAAGCGATGAGTTTGCTAAGACTTTCAATTTATATACGTATAAACGTATTGATGTACGTATATATACGTATTGATGATAAATTCAATGAAAAAAAAAGTCGAAAATATTGTATACTAACTTAAACTCTACCAATAGATTGAACACAAAAATATAGTATACAATATGTTTATATATACATTTTGTATATATTTAATATACAAAATGACTAATTAAAGTTGCCATTTTACATATGTATAATATATGTACATATATATATTTTTTAAAAGCTTAATGTTTCAGTCAATAAATTATGTTGTAACATTGTGATTTGCATTTTACGATAGCTATATAGCAATTATATTAAAATCCGATAAATGGCAAAACCCTTTTATATTTCCCTCGGGAACTGTGTACATACAAATTTATATACAATGGTAATATTAAAAAATCGGCGTGTCGGCTCTGTAATTGTGAATATCAACAAAAACAATAAAATAAACATAAAATTCTACACTTAAAGAAGAATGTACTCAAAATTGCTAACATATATTTTGATCGCATGTGTCGCATGTGTGTTGCGAATATGAGATGCGATAATAATAAATGCGATATAAACTATATATGTTAGCAATTTTGAGTACATTCTTCTTTAAGTGTAGAATTTTATGTTTATTTTATTGTTTTTGTTGATATTCACAATTACAGAGCCGACACGCCGATTTTTTAATATTACCATTGTATATAAATTTGTATGTACACAGTTCCCGAGGGAAATATAAAAGGGTTTTGCCATTTTATCGGATTTTAATATAATTGCTATATAGCTTATCGTAAAATGCAAAACACCAAATGTTACAACATAATTTATTGACTGAAACAGTAGGCTTTTAAAAAATATATATATGTACATATATTATACATATGTAAAATGGCAACTTTAATTAGTCATTTTGTATATTAAATATATACAAAATGTATATATAAACATATTGTATACTATATTTTTGTGTTCAATCTATTGGTAGAGTTTAAGTTAGTATACAATATTTTCGACTTTTTTTTTCATTGAATTTATCATCAATACGTATATATATATATACGTACATCAATACGTTTATACGTATATAAATTGAAAGTCTTAGCAAACTCATCGCTTTCACAGCGCAACATTGTTGCTTTGTTTCATTGAGTTTTTATAGCAGGTAAACCAATATAAAATGCCGCAACCTTTTTTTATACGCGTCTGTAAAACCAGGGGTATATTAAATTTTTGCAAATTTATGTTATTTTGGATTTGTATTAAGAGCTACAGGGTATCATATAGTCAAGCATACAGCTCTCTCTTTCTATCCCTGATTGTTGTTTTTATATTTGAACTCTCACGCTTGGCTTGTTCTTCTTTTTACGGTTTATAAGTCAAATGCTAAAGGCTTTCAAGGTTATCGCACAATATTCATATTAATGTTAATATGCATATTTAATTACTATTTGCTTTACACTAATAATATGATACATATATGGTATATGGTATATGTTATATGCCGAACATGTTTTTTTGTTTAACCTATTTTCCTTTCAAAGAAAATTTGCATAATTTTCACATTTGTTGGATTTGTTTCAAAGAAAAACAAGAAAATTGAAGGAAGTCAAAATAAAAAAAGCTAAACTTGTCTCTCAATATTGTACTTAAATATAATCTAAATTATTTCTGGCAAATTCAGATTTGATAAGCTTTTAGTCACCGGTCTGGTAAAATATATACATATATGGCCAAAGTATATATATGCTTATCACAATTGATTCATCATTTGTTCCGCGTTTTAAGAAATGGAAAATCGAAACTTATTATCATTCTGTATTGATTCTAACTAATTTGCAATTCACAATAAATGCGAGTACATAAGTATACATAATTTTGGTTGTATGTAAAATTTAATGTATAAATATATAAATTTAATTTCCATGCGAGGCTCGTTCCGTCTTATCGACAATTGAAAAAAAAGGTATAAAAGCAACGCTCCAGTTTCCAAGCCAGTTTAGTTGCGTTTCATATTCTGCTTAAAATACTTCTTGCACACTTCACTTGTTGTAAATTGGGCTAATCATTTGATACGTAAACGTAAGTAAACAATTAATGAAATTAGATTCTCATTGTATATATACAGCAGACGTACATACATATTCGCAAAAAGAAAAACAATGAAAAACAGATTTTTATTTGTATAAATAATCTAATGTTTTTACTGAATTCTCATTTATTTATTTAGAAACACTTCAGGTAAGACGACAACGTTCCACTCAGGTGTCGAAGATATATTTCATACCATTAGTATTATAATATCGTTAAACAAATATATAGACGATTCGGTTTCTTAGACTTGAAGTCCATTTGTGTATAACTGGCAGTATGAGTGGGCAGGGCAATAATAATTTGCATTGGCAACATTTTGAAGGTCAAAATGGTTGCAGTCATTTTGACACTGAAAGTCAAAATTCACAATACAAAATACAAAACATTTGCAACGCAGCATTTGTTTTGCTTCTAAATGCATTAATAACAAAATAGAAATAGATAGCAAAATGCATTTATTATTATAGTAATTTTACTGACTTTGCGTTTGTTTTAAGACCAAGCAAAACAATGCAGTAGCAGCAGAGTCACCGTCCATTTGCAGTGTCCATGGTAACACACAACAGCCTTGAACTACTTAAGATTGGTAGAAGGGAAAAGTCTTGAGAGTTGAAGAAAAATAAGAGAGAGAGAAAAAACCTGCACAAAATGTTTGGCTACCTACAAAGTAATACATGATGATCTCTTAGAGTCGCTAGTGAGCTGCACATCCGATTTCGATTTACTTCGGCATCGGGATACGAATCGTGATCTGAGACAGAGTCTGTAGCAGGTAACAAAAGCTACGGGTTTGACCTGTTTTTTTTTTTTTTTATTGTTGTTATTGTTGCTTTTCATTAGTGATGGGACAATAATTAACTATTTTAATTGAGAAAATAATTTCAATAGATTTAAATGTTTCTTTACCACATATTAAAGTAACTAATTTTTCTATAAATTTTTCACTGTTGTGTATGTACAATATATAGTTGTTCACAAATGCAAAGATTTTTTGTACGTGACACGACTCACGAACCGACCGATCTCTACTTTCGTCAGCAGTATAGAATATATTTGTTTGTCGTCTTCTTGTTGTTATAGTTTTGTTGTTGTTGTTGTTGTTGTTGTGCACCGGTGTATTGTGATTTTTATCTAATTTTTCGTTGTTGCTGTTCTCTTTTCAAGCCTGGTCTGACGGGTTTGGCTTGTTTAACCTTCTCTGTCCATTCATATTTGCTACGTGTGCTACGTTATTCTCGTTGTCCCTTTTTCCCGAGAACTACGAGAATTAGCGTATCGACCACAAAAGCAAACAAATGTCTGGCCATGGGTCGCCATGCCGTGTTTTTCAGTCGCATCATGTTTACGAAGTTTGCTCATGGTAGTAGTAGTGCGTCTGTTTTGACTCGCATTCAACATGCTTTTTTTTTGTTTCTTTTTATTTTTTTTTGGTTTCTCTTTCGTCTACTGTTTGGTCTCTCTGGCGATCACGGCCGCACAAGAATAACCTGATCAACGTTTTAGCTCTTTTAGTTAGTCTAGCTATAAATATATATATTAGCATTAGTAACTTCTCTTCTCTGTGCAATTATTTTTTGCACCTGTCCACAAGGGAGAGTCTCGCGCAATGTTTATCGTAATGTTTATTTTCTCACTGTTGTGCGACTTCGCTTTGTTGTCGTTTGTTCGCTTGTTTGTCATTCGCCATTATTTTTTGTTATGGTAATTAATGTTTTGTTTTGTTAGCACACGAGTCTATCACACAGTGGGACCTACCATATATAGAAAAAAAAAAATATATATATATATATAAAAGAAAAAAAAATATAGCAGAAACACATACATATCATATATATAGATTGTGGTATATACAATGGTGCCTCTTGTGACTAGTTAATTCAGTTTTTGTCGGCAGGACACAAAATGCGTCAGCATTGTTTGTCCTTGTCCATCTATGGGGAAATATTGTCGCCCTTGATAAGCAGTCACAATGCTTATCCATATTTATGAGCGACATTCAATTATTTAAATTGCTTCTTTCATTTTAATCAATTAAACGTTTTAAAATATTTAAAGTTAGATACATATTTTATATATTTTTTAAATATTTCTTTATGACCAGCATTAAAATATATTGAAAATACTTTCGGAAATGGGTAATAATTAATATTTTATTTGTTTACAAGTGTTCCGCAATTATGTTGTTTTACTTTTCTTATTTTTTTATCGGATATATTGAGTTTATATATATATATGCATATATATGGGCATTAAACTCATAAATTTGCTCAGCAATATTTCAAAACTTTGATTTGTTATATATGCATATTACTCATTGGTTATATATATAGTGAAAAATGCCAATTGGCATAATTGATAAGTAGTCATAAATATATCGTGTAAGAACATAAGAGAAATAAAATATTAATTGCTGTTTGTTTTGATTTTGATTTCGGTTTCGATTTCGATTAGAAGTTTGTTTTCATCATAATCCATTTGGTTCGCGTTTCACTTTTTTTTTTTTTGGCAATTGTTCGCTTTATATTTATAACATACAAATCATACATGCATCCATATCATATTGTACTCCATTTATTGTACACACTACTCATGTAATTCACTTCACTTATTATGCCAATGTATATGTATTTTATTTATAGTTTTCTATCAATAAACATTCATACTTCACATACCGTTTGTGCGTGTGCAATTTATGGACGAATCAAACTTGCGATTCGCTTGTGGACGTCAGCAGCTGGACCTTGGTCAGGTCAACGGCGCCGCCACCACCAGCTCATACAGCCAGTTAACATGTTAATACCACATAACGATAATGCATAGGAATAAAATTGCATACAACATTTATAAATTCAAACAAGATAAAAGCTAAAATAAAAATAAAAAAGAGAAGAGAAGAGAAAAAAACACAGGAAAGACAAAAGTCTTTTTTGGCCACAAACATAAATTAAATTAAATAAATTGTTAACTCAAATCCCTGTCATTACACCCTACCTACACTTGCAACAATTACCGCATCGATCTCGCTCGTTAACATCCCATCCATATTCATCCAATCAATCTAATATCATATATGAACAATATGAGTCTGTGGAAGCGCATCTCGAGCCATGCCGACTGCGAACAGCGCATGGCAGCTTACTACAATAAGAAGGGTCTGTACGACTTGCGTCTCTATTTGGCGCCCTGGATCGAAGACAGAATAATGTGAGTAGTTGAATTAGGTATGATCTGTCAATTAACAAAAGAGGCCTCCTATTCTACTACTTCTACTTCTACTTCACCTACTCTGGTAACTTTCAAGTTATTCCCATATAGCGATGGATTTGATTTTGATTGAAATCTTTTACTTAGATTTTTTACAAATATCGAACCATAAAAATTGTTGCATCTTCATGCGTTCTGTATGCTGTGCTAATAACTGAAATCAATGCAATTATTTTTGGCATTCTGGTTGGGAAAATATCGAAATTGGTTTTTTTTTTTTTTTAAATGTTTGCTTGTCAATTAGATGTAGAATTTCTGATTTTACGGTATGTTTCTTTATGTTAATTAAAGTCAAATAATTACTTAAGCTCTTTCTTACTTTATTTTAAAACAGGTCAGAACAGATAACACCAAATTCAACAGATCAACTAGAACAAGTGGCAATCAGATTCAACGAAGATCTGCAACAGAAGTTATTATCAACACGTGCTAGCGATCAGGTGCTCAAGTTTCGCCTGATTGAGCTCTGTGCGTTAATTCAACGCACTCCAGCCCTTGAGCTATACACACATCTGCGAAGCGGCCTGCAAAAAGAGTTGCAGTTAGCCGCTGAGAAGAGTGTTGCTGTTGCCGCTGCAAGCCAATCGATGCCCTTGAATCATTACAATATGAATAACATCGGCATGAATGGTGCTTATGTGGATGCTGGCGATATGTTTGCCATTGCTAATCCCGGCACCTCACCAGTGCCTGCCAATTTGCAAATGGCTGTAATGCAGAATGCGCCTGGTAATGTGACACCCTCATCGATGGGAATGGCTACAGCTAAGATGGAATTATACGATGTTCATCATCAAATTATGCAAAGCTTTACTGAATTTTCGACATGCGGTGAAAATCTTAAAATGCTAATACAAAACTATCGTTATATGCATAATAATCCAGCTGAAGCTGAGACAATATTTAAGCGTTTAATTGAAGAGAAGGCGTTAATTGTGAGCAGACTGCAACGCAGCTTTATGTTCTATGAGACGCTACAAGATATGGTAATAACGGAGCTAAACAGTTGGAAACGTCAACAGGCATTAGCCGGTAATGGGGCACAATTTAGCGAGAATATGCTTGATGATATACAGCGTTGCTTTGAGTTACTTGAAACTTTCGTCACTCATTTGTTGGCTGCTGTTAAAGAGGCGCATCATGTCCGACTAACGAAAGACGATCCAGATTTAACATTACTACACGATCAGCTAAGGGGCGCACAAAAGCATCTGGTATGCTCTGCATTTATTGTGGATAAACAACCTCCGCAGGTGATGAAAACAAATACACGATTTGCAGCATCAGTCCGTTGGCTAATTGGTACACAATTGGGCGTACATATTAATCCGCCAACAGTCGAGTGCATAATTATGTCAGGTAATAAAATATAAAATATAAACATTTAATAAATATAATATTTATACTAATATATTTAATTATTTATTCATTAAATAATTTATAGAGTTACAGTCACAGCGCTATGTAGCACGTAACACTGATGTTACCCATTCTAGTGTCGCTGGTCAATCTTCGGGTGAAATACAGAATTCATCAAGTGCTATGGAGTATCAACAGAGCAATCATGTTTTTTCCGCCAGCTTTAGAAATATGCAACTTAAAAAGATCAAGCGTGCTGAAAAGAAGGGCACTGAAAGCGTAATGGATGAAAAGTTTTCCTTGTTATTCTATACATCGACGACAGTCAATGAATATCAAATTGCCGTTTGGACATTATCATTACCCGTTGTTGTCATTGTCCATGGCAATCAAGAGCCACAGTCTTGGGCAACAATTACCTGGGATAATGCATTCGCAGATATTATTCGTGAACCATTTATTGTGACAGATCGCGTTACCTGGTGTCAATTATCTGTTGCACTTAACACTAAATTTGGCTCCTGCACACAGCGCGCTTTGACCGCTGAGAATTTAGAATTTTTATGTGAGTTTTTATCACACTGTTGTGTGTAAAAAATAATTTCATAAATAAAAATGTTTCTTTTTGTTCTATTATTTTACAGTTGAGAAGCTGCAGCGTGATAGCATATCTGGAGAGCGTAATGAATATATATCATGGAATCAGTTCTGTAAGGAACCGCTACCAGATCGCACATTTACTTTCTGGGAATGGTTCTTTGCCATTATGAAGTTGACCAAAGACCATTTGTTGTCCATGTGGAAAGCCGGACGTATTACAGGCTTCATCAATAAAGCCAAGGCACACGATGATCTCATGCGCGCCACGACTGGCATCGGTACATTTTTGTTGCGTTTTTCTGACAGTGAATTGGGTATATATTATATTTTATTTTATTTATCCCAATGCTGTATTTTATTAAAATTGAATTATACTTTATTTAGGTGGTGTAACTATTGCCTATGTGAATCCAAGTGGTTTGGTCACAATGCTTTCGCCATGGACTGCACGTGATTTCCAAATACTTAATCTAGCTGATCGTATACGTGATTTGGAAATGTTGCGTTGCCTACATCCAACAGATGTTAATGTGCAACCACTAGAACGCGATCTCGCTTTTGGTGACTTTTATACACAACGTCCTGGTAAGGCTGCAAGCTATACATTTTTATTTTTTTTTAATATTTAATATTTGCATTTGCTTATGAATGCTTTGAAAGTTTATATAGAAGAGTAGTTAATTTGCATAAATTTTTTAAAAATTTACATTTTCATTAGTCAAAACTAGTTAGAAAAAAAAACTTTCTTTTGCATTTAGCATTCAGTTCGTAGAATTATAATAAATTAAATTGTATTTTACAGAGCCAACGCCCCGTGTTGATGGCTATGTTCCCAGCACGATACGTGTGCAGGTGCGCACCAGTAGTGATACTGGCTCTATCAGCGGTACACCCCATCATCCAATGCAGTCATCACCACAGGATAGCATGTCTATGGGAAAGTAAGTTTTACAGGGTCGAACCTGGAAGTGGCAAATGCTTATGAACGATGCATTTTGTTATTATTTATTATTATTAACTCTCCTGTACTGTGCGCCTTACTGACTCCCGTGCTCCTTACTCCTTACTACTCAGCATGAGCAAGTAGAGAATTTCATCTAAAAATCTTAAAAAAAAAAAAAAAAAATTAAAAGACGCAAAGAAAATAATGGCTTGTGGGTTCAAGGTTCCAAGCAGCTTTTACTGTATTTAATTTATTTAATTTCTTTTGTTTGATTTTCCATTCACCTTTAAAAGTTTAATTAGATTGCAATACTTTGAAATTGAAATTTTCTTAAAAAACAAAAAGATGAAAAAAAAAACGATACCAAAAACAATTATTAACCGTTCGCGCTCTAATAAAAAATTCGTTTTATTTTTGTTTGTTGTTATTTATTTTGTTGTTGTGTATTTATTTGTTCCTTTTTGCTTTAAGATCTGTAGTATTAAAAAAAAAAATATTATACTTACTCTTTTTCATTTTCTACTTTTATGCGATAATTTATGCGTTTGTTTGCGAAATCTATCTATCTGTATTGTGGGGCGTCCAGTTGTTCTCCACATAGTTACATGACGGGCTATAATCCATCGAGCGTCGCAGCCACATCCTATAATGGTAACGATTCTGATTCAGATGATAACACTGTGGCGTGTGCGCTCGAGGATTTTGTCAACAATACAGCACCCGGCGATCCAATACTGAATCAAATAAGTAACACCATATACCATGCGTGTGCTGTTAGCCAACCGGAAGAGTGGATGGGCGCAACTAGATCAACATTTGCTGTGCCATCATCTTTTAATCAAGCAGTCCGTTATTAATTACAAAGTCTATTATTACATGTGGCCACCTGTTGGGTTGTGCTACGTTTACCGAAAGGTATTGTTTGATACCGTAATATCAATATATATATATATATTTATATATAAATATATTTATGTATCAATTGCATTCGCATCAAAATCACCCAGCAAGCAAGCAAACAAACAGAATTCCACATTAATCTTATATTTAATTTGTATTCAAAATTTACAATCAAAGAATTCGTTAATTTGTTTGCTCTACAGACGCGCCCAACTATAGAATGTTCATCTTCGCAGGCCAAAATCATTAAAATAGCTAATATATGTGTCTCTATATGCATAACATACATAAGTCACTCGCCCATTAGCCAATTGACACTTGTCACCTGCCACTTGCCACATTTTACAGTAACTCGTGTAACTCTTCATAAAGTAGATGACAGCTAATGCCATTAATTGTACTAACTGCAACTTATCTATACCATCCAACCTTAAATGGTCGCGCTAGCATAGTTATTTCCATGAGTTTCTTTTATATTATTATTTCTCACTTCAAAGTATTGCCATCTTTTTAAGCTTTTCAGCAACAATGAATCGAATTTTCTGTATGTTTAACTTATACATACATACGCTAATAAAAGTAAAAAACAAAAAAAAAAATATATATATATATAAATATATTTATAAAATATAATTATTATATTTCTATTTCTGATATAATCGCAGCTTGCAGAATAGCACCATCATGCATCTGTAAATGCAATAATAATGCCAAAGAAAGAATAAACCCAATTGGTCGACAAAAAATAACCGCAACAGCAAGAAATTAATAGAGCTTTATTGGGATCCTCATTGTTATAATAATAAATATAAAAAGAAAATATACAAATTTTTTATTGCATGCGCTTCTTTTTATTAACTTCCTTCATATTGATGTTTGTTCCTAAATGTAGTTAAAATCACTTTTTGCTAACAAGCTATGAAATAACAAAAAGTACAAATGCAAAGGTATACAGGGAATTAGAAATATCAGAATTTATAATATAAATATACAATATACAAATAAAAGTATGATTTCGCTTATCAATTTTATGTACATTGTTGATGTAGTATTACATTACGTAGCACCTTGTCCCTAAACATTAACGTATCTAATCAATTTCGATTTCATTTTCATTAATTCATAACTAACATAAACATGATTCATTTAATTAAATATAATTATTTTTTAATTAATTATTTTCTTTTGTATTCTTATAATTCTCTTTTTTTTTAGTGGTAGTGATTTCACAATGGAGTTTGATTCGATGCAGAACTTTGATGTATATAAACTATAAGGAGAATAAAAGATATAAATAAATATATACTGAAATATAAATACTATATGTTTATAAATTAGAAGCACACATAAATAATATATATTAACGCATGATATCAGCAACTAAAATTGTTATCTAAAGAAAACCGATATTTGAAATTTACATGAGTTGCCGCAATTATCAACGTACATTTGATGTTAAGTGAATCCTCAACGACACCATCGACTTATAATCAAACATTTTACATAAAATGTTATCAATTATGTAATTTTTCATAATTGGAATGCATCATTGTGGCATGTGTTTTATTTTTATTTTTTTTTGGTATGTATTGAGTTAATTCCTATACCATACATTCTTTATCACTTTATAAAACAAGGCAGATACAAATTGTAACTACGTATATGTAGCAGATATTTCCCAATTTTTATATCTGGTTGTGATTTTTATGATATAGTAAATTAATTGTTATTTTTGAAATAGCTGAATTTGAGCACATAAAACTATTGTTCGTATATATGTATACTACGTAAGAAATTTAATCGTATTAAAGTGTATTCTATCTATTTTATTAAATAATATTAACATCAAAGTTATTAAATGTAATTAAATAAATTGATCGAATTAATAATTATAACGATTTTAAAATGTTTATTGTTATGCATACGCATTATATGATATGAAATGGTATAAAAGTACGCTTGAAGTAAACAGGAAGGTTTCTAAAGACTAGAAAGATGTTATTAAACTGAAAATTGTATTGTATACGAATTTACACACAGAGTCAGCTATATTTATATGTACGTTTATCTAGATTTATAGTATATATACATATACATATATATATAAACAATATAACGTAATTGTGCTTTGTGGTTTATCTATCGTCTTAGTTGGTTGATGATTGATTTTTAGCCATAAAAATTAAAGAAAATATTTTATGTTCATTACTAAAAAAAATAACTTTATTTATACTTGCAGCATTTGTGACACGCCAAAAACGAACGAACAATATGACAAGAGCAATAGCAATGCATGCAAATTGCGAAGCACTTCAACACAAAATACCCTTAACACAATCGACATACACAACAAATACCAATACACGTACCCAGAAAATTTAATAATATTTTCTAAGCCAATAGTTTATTTTGAATACAATTTATGTATGATTTTTATTTTTATTTTTTGTAAAGAAAAACAAAATGTAACAAACAACAAAAATGGGCATGCTATATTCTTGCATGTGTGTAATAATACGTTCTTAGACGCGACATTAATTTGTCAATATATCTGTATGCAAATATATAAATTACGATACGTAACGTATGTGGATTTTAGTTAGTTTTTATATACATATGTTTATTTGTTGAAACTAAATTTATGTTTTATTTTAATTGTAATTGATTATTTTATATCTAGGCTATACAAATGTTTCACTTGCGAATTACAAAACAAAAAATTACAACAATCTCGTTTTGTAATTTGGTTGTGCTCATTTTAGTTATAATTTACGTGAATACGTATTACGATATTATGATATCAATTTGCTTTATGTTTAAATCATTTTATTGGCTTCCATGTTGTTAATGTAACGAATGAAAAACAAAAAAAACAAACAAACTAAACACAAAACAAAAATACAATTTAAAAATTAAAGAATGTACCATAATTTTTTTTGTTTTGAGATAGGACAAAGTGTGCATTGCATTACAAATGCGTTAAAAATGTTGCTTCTATAGTCCAGAAACAGGGATAGGAGCATAATAAGAATAACTGAATCAAATATAACTGAATAGAATCGAAAATTTAATTATTTTTTTTTGTGTAAACGCCTAAGCTTTCAACATAAATTTCAAGTATAAGAATTTTATTATATATAAGTTATCCACATTAATCAATAAATATTTACATAATACACATATATTTATATATGTTTATGAATATCTATATGTGAATATGCATATAAACGCATATATACATACATATGCATATAAATATATATTTTACTGAATTACATAATAATGTTTAAATAACACAATTTTTGTGCAGCTGTCAAAGGCAAACTCAACTTGAGCAACGACAATTTCAATTATGTGTTTTCGTGTTGATCGTTGTTTGTCAAATTTTTAAATATTTTAATATAACAATACTTTTGCACTTATAGTTTTCCCACACAAAGTGTTACCAACTCATTTATTGGGAATCATCTTGAACTGTGCACAATTATTAATTAAACTGAAGTTTTATTTTGATGTAAGCAATATACGAATTGAATAAACTAAAGAACTATTCTTGTCAAAATGGCCAATAAAGATTTGATTTAAAACAATATGTATTTGACTTTCTCTATGACACTGGTAAAAATAAATACAATTTTTCAATTCTGAATTATTAATTTATTTGAAAACTTTCTTATACATCACTTTTTATTCAAATATATTCAGCGATTGATTAATTTTTGTTGGAGCAGCACTTCTCCTTAGGTCCATTTTTGCAGACACATTGGCACTGTTGGGTGCAGGCGCAGTTGTCGCCGCATTTGGTGGCCGAGCACTGACAGTCTTCAAAAAGAAGATACAAATTTTAAGTTTAAGTTTCTTAGAACAAACACTAATAAATAATGAATTATTTATTAATTGATCTAATTATACTCACTAGTTCCACAACCTTTGCAACCCATATTGTTTTTGTTTATTTAACTTTTGTTTTTGAGTTTCTTCTAGAGCTGTTTAGCACGATTTTTGATTTTGTTTCAGACTTTACAAGTAGTCTGGTTTTTATAGCAAAATGCTAATTGAATTTTGCACACAAGAAAAATGTAAACATTCTCAAGCTTATCAGGCGTGCGCAAAATTGCGTAGCGTCTGTGTTATCTGGAAATATTTTGCGCACGCAGACTGAGCGCAACTGCACACGGCGTTACTTATCTTATCAACACGTTTGACTGGTATAAAAGGCAGGCGCTAAGCGTTAAGTGATTCAAAAATAAAAAGCAACAGCTGAAGCATAAATAGTTTGCTTTAAGTGTGAAATATATAAATATACTACAGCAGCAACAACAAGATGCCTTGCAAAGGATGCGGAAATAGTGAGTATCAAAAATATAAACAAATAAATATAAAATTATTTTATATTAATGAATGAAATTCTAATTATTCCATAGATTGCCAGTGCACTGCCGGTAAATGTGGCGGTACCTGTGCCGGAAACCAAGAATGTCAATGTGCCGGCAAAACTCCTGCCAAGTGTTGCCAGGGAAATTTAATTGGACCGCTCCAATTAAATTAGATTTATGACTGTTATATAATTTAAGACAATGCTAAATAATTTTAATATAATAATATTTAATAAACGTTAATTATTTATTTGCCTTAACACAATTATGAGATTTTTAAGATAGTAGCGTATAAATTAATGATATTGATCACAGAAACCTTAATTCTATACTATGGCGTAGACTTAAGGGAATAGCGATGCATATTATATTGTGAAAAATCATTATATCTGAAAGTTATTGAATCCGTACATAATAATTTTTAGTTAAGCTAGTTTATTATACTTGATGGTATTCCCCTACAGACTTAAGCGAAAACTTTCAAACAAAAATTAAATTTTCGACCGGTCGAACCTATAGAGGCTAAATTATTAAGTAATACGATTTGGACCACATGTAAAAGTTGTCACTAAACAGATGGCGGGTACATTTTCAGCGTTATAAACTCACTGCCAAAACTATTATGCGGGTATCAAAATAATAAAATTTGTTTTTTTTAATTTTTAAATTGAATTTATACAGATTATGTTGAAACTGAGTTGTTGAAATGCTAAATATATAATAAAATATTTTTGAAATATATTGAACTGTAAATTATCTGTTTTTCAATTAAAAATACATGTAATTATTTTGAAAGCACGAAAAGAATTTATTTGCAATTATCATGGTTATATATTGTTCGATAATTGATTAGTTTTTATTTGAACAGCACTTGTCCTTGGGTCGATTTTTGCAGGCACATTCGCACTGTTGGCTGCAGGAGCAGTTATCTCCGCATTTGGTGGACGGGCACTGGCAGTCTTTAAAATATTGAATATGTTAATAACACAGAAAATTTAAATGAAATATGCTAATAACACTTACTAGTTCCACAACCCATGCAACTCATAATGTTAATATTTATTGATAAATCTATTAATTAATAATTAATAGTTATTGACAGATGTTTTGCTAGTGATTCCAATTTTGAAAACCGTTGGAATTTTATTAATGTCGAACAAATACAGTTTTGCACACCATATGGAATTTACGCATAAAATATCATCAGTTTATACAACAGCTGGCATCAGATTTACCGCTTATCATGACGTGCGCAAAATAGTATAGCCGTGAAGTGATTCATGAATATGTTGCGCAGGTTTTCTAAGCGCAACTGCACACGGCATTGCTTATCTTATCTACGA
>JBAMBR010000838.1:0-65015 GCA_037044475.1 Zaprionus obscuricornis
ACAATTATTTGTTTTTTTTTTCATTTTTTACATAGAGGTATTGGAGGTATTCGGTTATAGTATTTTTTTCTTCCTGTTTACTTGGTTCATGACTTAACTATTCCAAAAATTATATGATTTATTATTTTAATATTTACGATATTTATATATATATATTGAGCTACATATATAATATAGAAATATTTATAGAGCTAACTTATATTGGAAGTTTTTTTTTTTTTTTGTGGAAGATTTTTATGTGCACAATTTTTGTAATAAAAAAAAAAAAAAAAATAAATTGCAATTAAATTTTTTTTTTATAAATTTCACATAAAAATTTTAACTGAAAAAAATAATAAAAATTAACTGAAAAAAAAATTAATAAAAATAAATAAAAAGAATAATAATTTGTTTTTTTTTTCTTTGAATATTTTTTCTTTCAAATTTTTTTTTTATTTTCATTTTTGCATTTTCTTTGATTTTTCTTTTTTTTTCACAACATTAAATAGAAAAACTAATTAAAAAAAAAAGCGTAAAACGAGATTCATCATGCATCAAAAATAAACGTTATTTAAATAATATTATATAATTATTATTATTATTATTTTAAATTTATAATTTAGAATTTGTGGCAAACAAAACAATTGGCAATCATAATAAAATTATTTTTTTATATTTTCTTTCTCATTTTTTTTATATTTTTTGTGATTATAACTTAAAGTTAATTTTGATTTATATTTTCGTTGGCAATTTGTTTCTTTGAGAATAATTAAAAATGGTTAAATTAGACTAAATAATAATAATTAATAATAATAATTAAAATTAATAATATTTTTTAATTTTTTTTTGTTTTTTGGATTTTTGCTGTATAATTTACAATTTGCTTCTTTTCTTTCTTTCTCTTTGTCAGACTATTTACAATCTGTGAACAACAAAACTTAGTAGTAGAAACTATATAGAAACTAGTATATATTAAATTATAAACTAACAAAAAAATTTAAATGGCACAATATTTACGCTGGGTTAGGAGTGAGAGACTGAGATTGTTACTACTATATATATAGCAAGAGTTTTAGTTATAGTTTTGTTTTTTTTGCAATTCTTAAAAATTAATTTTGTTTTTTTTTTTGTACAATTTTTTTTTTTGATTTATGTGCAATTGTTTTTTTTTTATATTATTTGACTAAGAATATTTGAATTAATTAATTAATTTTTTTTTTACGACTTTCTTGTACTTATGCATAAATTCCTGTTCCGAAAACTTTTGATCACCGCCAGCAAATTCATCTGATGAGCGCTGGCTGTGTATCTATAATATAATATATAATTTTATTTTTTTTTAGATTTTTCTATATACAATTTCTTTGGCGGATCATGTTTTTTTTTTTGCTGTTTTGCTGTTTTTGCTTTTTACTCAGTGTCCGTCAAGCGCATAAAGTTATGCTGCTGTTGTTGACGCAGATATAATGCAGCAGCATCATCTAATTCATCAAGATCAATATCTTCATGCTGCTCATGCGATTCAGCTGAACGTGGCGAATGCATACTTAAATCTTCAGGTTCTGTCTGCTCTGGCATATCGCTAACAACATGCATTATCTGTGGTGGAGGCAAACGTAAGACACGTCGTATATCTTGCGCCTTTCGACGTGCATTACTAACACTACAATGTCCATCAACAGAGCTAGCACCATCTTCTGATAGATCCAATGGTGTCTCTTCATCCAAACTACTTTTAGCTAAATCAACAGATTCTTCAGAGCCACCATAACTAGCACACATGGCTGCAAATTTATTTGTTGATGATTCTAATGCAGCTGCTGCTGCTGCAGCGGCGGCCGCTGCTGCTATTGGATAATCACCGCTCATGGCTGGTGATAATGCTGGTGTTGGTGGCGATTGTATGCCACATTTATGATTCATTAAATGATGACGTCGACGAAATTTCATATGACAACGTTCACATTCAAATGGTTTCTCACCATTATGTACTAACATATGTGATTTTAATTGATTTGAATCACTGAATTTACCATCGCATATCTCACAGGTGTATGGACGTTCGCCAGTATGTACACGTAGATGACGACGCAAATTGGCAACCTGTACAAATTGTCGATCACAATGTGAACAATGATATGGTTTCTCACCAGTATGTAGACGCATATGTGTTTTTAGATGATGATCACGTGTGAAACGTTTATGACATTCAGGACATTCAAAGGGTTTCTCACCAGTATGTGTACGTTCATGATTTTGCAGGACATGTTTATAGCCAAAGCTACGTGAACAAATTTTACATGTGAAACTCTTATCACGTGATGGATCCTTTGAGCCATTGGCTGTTGCTGTTGCTGTTGCTGTTGCCGCTGCTGTCACAGCTTCATGTGCTGATGAATTTGGTGAACTGCCACTGGATGGTGGTGATATTGGTCCACCAGGTGTATGATATAAATCATTGACACTCATGCTAATATCAGTTGTCTTAAATTCCTTTTTTACTGATAATTTACGTGATTTTTTAGCTGGTTCACCTAATGTTAAGCCATGATGATGTTGATGATGATGATGATGATGTTGTGGTGTACTATTTGGTGATGTTAATGCATGTTTACCAGTACTGGGCAATGGTGAATGTGGACTTGCAGGTGGTGAATGTAAATGTGTTCCAGCTAATGTTAAATTTTGTTGCTGTTGTTGTTGCTGCTGCTGCTGCTGCTGCTGTTGCTGTTGTTGCTGTTGTTGCTGCTGTTGTTGTTGTTGCTGTGCTGCCCAAGCGCCAAATAATGCTGCTGGATTATGTGGAAAAAGTGTTGTCGCCAATTGGCCCATTGGTAATTGTGCCATAAATGCTGCTGCCTGACGATTTGCGGCCAACAGTTGTGTGGGCGATAACATGCCAAATGCAGATGCTGCTGCTGCCTGTTGCAAACCCATTGCCGGATATAGCGTATGGGCGTGACTGTTTGTGGAGGCAACTGGACTGCTTGCTGAGGTATTTGCGGACATTGGCGGTGATAGAGACATGGAACGATCTACAACATGCTCTTCGCGTTTGATGCCAGCAAATGCGGCTGCAAGGCCTAAAAAAAAAATACGAGAAAAAAATAAGAAATTAATAAAAATGCTTGGGAAAAAAAAAGGTTTTTAAATAAGCGAAGGGGAGCTCAATATATTTTTTTTTCAATTTCTATTTTTACATTTTATTTTTTTCTCATTTTCTGGCAATGATTTTTTTTCCCTTACTCTCCTGCTGTGTGTGCTGTCAATAACATGGACTTTGGTCAGTTTTTTGCTTCTATTTCTTCTTCTTTACTTTTTGCCCGTGGGGCAGTCAACAAAAAATACAAATTCAACTTTCAACTTGCTGCTTAAAGTTCAGCACGTGCCAGGCTACGCATTAGCTACAAACGACTTTAAGCTTAAGAGAGAGAGAGTGTGTGAAGTTTAAGAGCGACAAACGCTACGAAACATATGTGTAATTTTTTGTTTTTTTCGTTTTGTTACATGTGTGTGAAAGCTTGCTCTTTATTTTGCGCTCTTTTGAAAACGTTCGCTCTCTCTCACTCATGCATACTGCTGCTCTCTGTGTTTAACGCTTTGTTTTGGTGGGCGTTGCGTTAAACGAGTTAAATGCCGGTTTCTACTGCTGCTCCAACAACAACAAGAACAACTTGTAAACAAAACTTAATTGTGCGTGTGTGTGTGTGTGTGTATGTTGAGCATTTACCAAAATGGCGCTTAATGTTAACTTGGGCACATTGAGACGTCGTTATTGCTTTTAGTATGCGTGTGTGTATGCGTGTGTGTATGAGAATTGTTTTGCTTTAATTTGAGCTTTAGCTTTAATGTCTTTGCTGCTCAAATAAAATTGCAATGCAATAAAAATACGAAATTGTATCAATGAGAAATTGAAATTGAGTTTTGAACTGTTGAATGTTGCTGGCAGCAAAGTATATAAAAAATATTTTTTTTAAAATTCTAAGATTTCATTATAAAAATTTGTAAAATTGTTTAAAAAATTAAGAAAAAAAATCTGTATAAATTTCTATGCTAATTTTGTAATTTTTAAAAATTTTCTATTATAATTTTTCTTTGCAAAATTCTTGCTAATTCCTTTGCTCTTGGTTAAACTATATATTTAATATCCTTAATTATGTTTTGTTGCTCTACTTACTTCGTGTTTGCGCGTCCTGCAGCATTGATATAGCCATTATATTGAGTGTGTGTTTTGATTTCTATTTTGTTCTTCCTTTCCTTAAGCGTTGAAGCACTTAAACTTAATCTTTTACATTTTTTCTTAGTTTTTTTGTTTTTGATCAGTTCTGAACACAAATTTTCATTTGAGCTGCGTTTTCATTTGTAACAATTTCGCGCACTTTTTATTATTATTTTTTTTTTGCTGAATAATTTGTATTTTTTTTATTTTTTCTTGATTTTTGTACTTTGAGGTAGTTTCTTTTGTTTCTTTATAGCACGACAAAAAGTTCACGATATACAAAATGAGGTAGTTGCAAATTTAATTTGTTACAAAAAATTCTATTAATTTTAATTTTAATTAATTTATTTTTTTGAGGTATTTGGTTTGTCACGCGATTTCTTTTTATTTTTTAGGTTTTAATTTATGTCAAGACACAACAAAATGTTTTATATTATTATTATTTAAGTATTTTTTTTATAATTTTTTTTTTTGTTTGATGTCGAGTTGTGACTGTGACGAGTTGTCGCTGTGAAATGATATGAACCGAATGACTGCAACACGTTTTTATATTGAGCTGAGCTGCGCTGAGCTAAAACTGAGTTGCGTTGCGTTACGTTATGTTGAGTTGAGCTGAGCCGAAGAGCGAGCTGAGCTGAACTGAGTATATCCTTTGCGCGTTCGTCGTATAAAAATCCTTTTGAAGCAACAAATTTTTCTTGTGCTTAGTGTGAGTATGTATATATATTTGTATGTGTGTGTGTTTTTTTTTTGTTATTGGCACCACAAAATATATTTTGTGTGTGTGCTCCTCTCACTGTCAGAGCCAAATCACGAATGATATGAATTCGCCGCGTACGCTAACTATAAGTACGCTCGCAGAACTCACCCTCTCTTCCATCTAAGACACACATACACACACACACACATACGCATACGCACTCGAAATGTTCACTCACTCACTCACTCACTCGCTCAGTTACTCGCTTGCTTGCTTGCTTACTTTTACTAACGCACGCTCTCACTCGCTTACTCTCTCACACACATGCACGCATAGCCAAAGCAAAGTAAAAGCAAGGCAAACCGCCGTCGCTATTGCCTTTGCCAAAGGGAGGAAGCATCATACGAAATACGAAACGACGCAATGCCGATATGCAGCCGATCTCAAGCAGGTACCGATGCTCTCAATGTGCGTTGCGATTGTTTATGTGTGTGTGCGTGTGTCTGTGTGTGTTGAGGTTGTAAAAAAACTAAATACTCAGTTGAGCGCAGCTCAAAAACTCCTCAGCTCTTTTTTTTTTTGCTGTTGCTTCTTGCTGTTGCTGCTGCTGCTACTTTTGTTCGCAGTTTTCTTACCTAGGCAATCTTTAATTTTGCATATATGCAAATTGGTGCGACAGAGATAGCAAACAACAATTTAGTTTTTCTATTACAAAACAAAAACAGAATAGAAAACTATGCAATTTTTCACTTGTTTATTTCTTTAGCATTGCTTTTGCTTTTTACTCTGCCAACTTACAGCAAATAAAGCAAAGTTGACTTTTAGCCAAAAAAAAAAAAAAAAAATACATATAAAAAAATAAATATTGCCTTAAAAAGTTAATGCGTTGGGTGTAAAAACTTTTATGGTTTTATGACCAAGGCGTTTTTTATTTCCCGTGTAGTATGTGCCATAAAAAATAGTCGCAAAACAAAAAAACAAAACTACAGGACTAGCAACAACAACAACAAAAAATACAGCAACTACCTATGGCTATGCTCTTAAAAAACTTGTGCGTACTTCCGTTTTTTAGATCCTTCATAAAAAAGATTGTTGCCTTTTTTTTTATCATACTTGAACTATATTTAAAACAAAACAAGTAAAAAACAAAAACAACGAGACAACAACAACAACAAAAAGAATGACTGCGTTAACTGCAACGAAAATGTGACTCAACACTCAATTAACTCATTGCGTGTCGTGGAGTTAGTTCAACAATTTCCCCTTTGTACACAAATGCCCAAAGAGCAGAAGAAAAAAAAAGTACTCAACGCACATAGCGAAGGGGGATGATGATGATGATAGATTGACAAAAGGCGAATACGAACACACTCAAGAAACATGGGCAAACGAGTGAGCGAGCGAGAGCGAGAGAACAAGAGCGAACGCCAAAAGTCAACATAGCAAGAAAATAAAAAGAGATATATTCATGCATTCGGGTTGGAGCTCGTCACGTAAGAGCAGGAGGGAATCAGACAGCCGAACATTGAGGGAATCTTTTTTCTTGTTTTTTTTTGTTGGCAGGGGGAGAGGCAGTAGAGCCGAGCGTGCGCTGTAAGAGTAAACAGGAAGTAAACAAAACAGACTGACACTCCTTCTCTTCCACTCTCCTTTTTCAACAGCCGTTTTGCTGATGTTTGCTGCTCTGCTTTCTCTTGCTTTGCTTCGCTCAAATGAAATAAAGGGGCGAATTGAAAGTGACACGAAGGGGCATTGAGAGTGATTTTTTTTCTTCTTTTTTTTTCGTTGGCATTCCTCTTTTGGTTTGGGAGTGAGTTTTTTTTTGCAGTATGAGCTGCTGTCGCCGTCAGCGCTGTAAGAGTAGAGACAGTTGATAAGTAAACTACAAACAGCTCTTGACTTACTTCCTTCTCTTCCACTCTCTCTCTCTCTTCCTCCACTGCTCGTATATGCTCATTGCTTGCTGCCCCCAGCCCATTGAGCAGCGCTTAATGGCCAACTAATTGCCGGCACACGACTAACAAACCAGAACCATAAAAGGGGCAAAGAAAAAAAATAATGCAAAGTCGAGCTACGTAAGGGGCTAAAGAAAAGAGAGAAAAACTAAACATAAAACCCCTTCTTACAAAACAGTCCGCAAGAAGAAGCAACAGCAGACGAAAGTAGTTGACAAAAGAATGAGCAAAAGCAGACAAGCCGTACAGCCTGATTTGAGTTGATGTTTGTTGATAGAGTTTTCGTCCGGCGACTTCTGCGGATTGACTTTTAACTGGTCCTTTCTGTCGCTCTCTCTGGCAAGGACACATCTGCAGTCTCCACTGAGCGTGAGATAGAGATAGAGAGAAAGACTCATTGCTTGACTATCCCCCATACCCATGTTGTATGCATTGCGCTAAAAGGCCAAGGACGCGACCAAATCGCGACGGCACATCGACTCTCAACACTCGAAACTCATGCTGTAAAAAGTTCAGATTTTAGGACGAAAATCAACTACCGTGGAAAGTCGAGCTGAAGGTGAAAATAACTAAAGGGTAACTTTATTATTTTGTCCTTTCTATTACATGTTGTTGTACTTCTATTTCTATTACTACTACAACTTCTACTTCTTCTTCATCTTTATGCTGTCTATTATCATGCTGCTCTGCATAATGTTACGTAAAACTCGCGTAACACAATTTCATGCAACAGCTAGAAGACAATTCCCAACAATGGAAAAAGCCAAAAAAGACAAAACTACAACTGATTTATGCTTAATTTTTGCAAATTTTAAGAGTGAGACAGAGCGCGAGCGAGCGAGAGAGAGCAAGGATTAGACATAATTCGTAGAATGGTATTAAAAATAATGCAACGTATGAGCAGAAAATGAAAATTTTTAATGGCTTATATGTGCAACTACTTAGAGATAGCAGCTGAAGCAGTAGCAGTAACTGTAGAGTGCGATAGAGTGATTAGAGAGAAAGGCACATATGCAAATGAATATTATCTGATACAAACGGTTGGATTAGTCAGTTCTAGCAGTAGAATTTTGAAAGGCCAAGAAGACGAAAACTTGACCAGAATTTCGCTTGAATTTCGGGATATATGTGAATCTTCTCATACTCTCGATTACTTATGCTGATTGGCATAAAGACTTAACTCTCAGATACTCTGCCTCGCATTCTTTCTTCCTCTCTCTCGCTGGCACTTGTATGTAGATCCGGCCAGTTTGAGGTGTTCATATTGATAAGCAAATGTCAGGCTCTGGCAACCCATTATCAGCACAGCACTTTAGCTCCTTGTCAAGAGACAGTGCAAAGATAGTACAAAGCGAGTGCTAAGCACAGAGACAGAGCGAGCGAGCGAGCTGCTGTCTTCATCGTTTATGCGTACTATTTACTGCTGCTCTGCAAAATGTTACGTTAATCACACGTCGCGTAAAATTTGGGTTCGTAGTGCGTAACAACTAGTGCGTGCTGCTTATCAAATGTCTCGTGTCAACAATGTTGCCATTATAGACGCTGAGCAGACATTTGAGAAGCAGCACGCACTATTTTTTTACGCACTACTAACCGCAAATTTTAGCACGAGTGATGAACTAAGATTTTGGAGATGAGAGAGTAGAGAGAGACAGAGACAGCAGCTCTCTCTCTCTCTCTGTCTCTGAGCTTATCACTCTCTTTGTCTATCTTTGCACTTTCTCTTGACAACGAGCTAAAGTGCAGAGCTGATAATGGGTAGCCAGAGCCTGACAATTGCTTATCAATATGAACACCTCAAACTGGCCGGATCTACATACAAGAGACAGAGAGAGAGAGGAACTGAAAGACTGAGAGGCAGAGTAACTGAGAGTTAAGTCTTGATGCCAATAAGTAGTAATAAGTAATAATATGAGAATATTCACATATATATAGACATTCAAGTGAAATTCTTATCAATTTTTCGTATTCTTTTACTTTCAAAATTCTATTGATAGAACTGACTAATCCAACCGTTTGTTCATAAATTTCATTTGCATATTTGCCTTTATCTTAATCACTTTATCGCAACTACAGTTACAACTACAGCTTCAGCTACTATCTCTAAGTAGTTGAACATATAAGTATTAAAAATTTTCATTTTCTGCTCATACGTTGCATTATTTTTAATAAATTCTACGAATTATGTTTCATAATTTCTCTCTCTCTCTCTCTCTCTCTCTCTCTCTCTGTCTCACTCTTAAAATTTGCAAAAATTAAGCGTAAATTTCTTTTTCTCTTTTTTGGCTTAATCCATTGTTGGGAATTGTTTCTAGTTGTTGCATGAAATTTTACGCGAGTTTTACGTAACATTATGCAGAGCAGCAGTAAATGACGCATAAAGATGAAGAAGAAGTAGAAGTAGAAGTAGTAATAGAAATAGAAGTACAACAACATGTAATAGAAAGGACAAAATAATAAAGTTACCCATTGTTATTTTCACTTTCGACAAAAATTTCCACGGTAGTTGAAAATCGACCAAAAATCTAAACATATAACAGCATAAGTATCGAGAGTTGAGAGTCTATATCCCGTCGCGATTTGGTCGCGTCCTTGGCCTTTTACCTAAATGCATACAACATTTGTATAGATAATATTCAACATAAGTCTTTCTCTCTATCTCTATCTCACTCTCACTTACTGTCTGTTGCTGCATACTGTGTCCTTGCCATAAAAATCTACATAAAACCATTTAAAAGTCAATCCGCAAAAGTCGCCGGACGAAAAATCAAAAAAAAAAAATAAAAAAAAATCAGTTGTAGTTTTGTTTTTTTTTGTTCATTTTTTGTCAACTACTTTCGTCTGCTGTTGCTTCTTCTTGCTGACTGTTTTTTAAGAAGGGGTTTTATGTTTAGTTTTTTTTTTTTTTCTTTAGTTTTTTACCTAGCTCGACTTTGTATTATTTTTTTTCTTTGACTTTTTTATGGTTTTGGTTTTTTAGTCGTGTGCCGGCAATTAGTTGGCCATTAAGCGCTGCTCAATGGGTTGGGGGTAGCAAGCAATGAGTATATACAAGCAGTGGAGGAAGAGAGAGAGAGAGAGAGGAAGAAAGGAAGTAAGCAAGAGAAGTTTGTAGAAAACTTATCAACAAACTCAACTCAACAGGCTGACGGCGACAGCAGCCATACAAAAAAAAAAAACTCACTCAAAAACCAAAAGAGGAATGAAATGAAAAAAAAAGAAGAAAAAAAATCACTCTCAATGCCCCTTCGTGTCACTTTCAATTCGCCCCTTTATTTCATTTGAGCGAAGCAAAGCAAGAGAAAGCAGAGCAGCAAACATCAGCAAAACGGCTGTTGAAAAAGGAGAGTGGAAGAGAAGGAGTGTCAGTCTGTTTTGTTTACTTCCTGTTTACTCTTACAGCGCACGCTCGGCTCTACTGCCTCTCCCCCTGCCAACAAAAAAAAACAAGAAAAAAGATTCCCTCAATGTTCGGCTGTCTGATTCCCTCCTGCTCTTACGTGACGAGCTCCAACCCGAATGCATGAATATATCTCTTTTTATTTTCTTGCTATGTTGACTTTTGGCGTTCGCTCTTGTTCTCTCGCTCTCGCTCGCTCACTCGTTTGCCCATGTTTCTTGAGTGTGTTCGTATTCGCCTTTTGTCAATCTATCATCATCATCATCCCCCTTCGCTATGTGCGTTGAGTACTTTTTTTTTCTTCTGCTCTTTGGGCATTTGTGTACAAAGGGGAAATTGTTGAACTAACTCCACGACACGCAATGAGTTAATTGAGTGTTGAGTCACATTTTCGTTGCAGTTAACGCAGTCATTCTTTTTGTTGTTGTTGTTGCTGTTCGAGTTGTTTTTGTTTTTTTACTTGTTTTGTTTTAAATATAGTTCAAGTATGATAAAAAAAAAGGCAACAATCTTTTTTATGAAGGATCTAAAAAACGGAAGTACGCACAAGTTTTTTAAGAGCATAGCCATAGGTAGTTGCTGTATTTTTTGTTGTTGTTGTTGCTAGTCCTGTAGTTTTGTTTTTTTGTTTTGCGACTATTTTTTATGGCACATACTACACGGGAAATAAAAAACGCCTTGGTCATAAAACCATAAAAGTTTTTACACCCAACGCATTAACTTTTTAAGGCAATATTTATTTTTTTATATGTATTTTTTTTTTTTTTTTTTGGCTAAAAGTCAACTTTGCTTTATTTGCTGTAAGTTGGCAGAGTAAAAAGCAAAAGCAATGCTAAGAAATAAACAAGTGAAAAATTGCATAGTTTTCTTTTTTTGTTTTGTAATAGAAAAACTAAATTGTTGTTTGCTATCTCTGTCGCACCAATTTGCATATATGCAAAATTAAAGATTGCCTAGGTAAGAAAACTGCGAACAAAAGTAGCAGCAGCAGCAACAGCAAGAAGCAACAGCAAAAAAAAAAAGAGCTGAGGAGTTTTTGAGCTGCGCTCAACTGAGTATTTAGTTTTTTTACAACCTCAACACACACAGACACACGCACACACACATAAACAATCGCAACGCACATTGAGAGCATCGGTACCTGCTTGAGATCGGCTGCATATCGGCATTGCGTCGTTTCGTATTTCGTATGATGCTTCCTCCCTTTGGCAAAGGCAATAGCGACGGCGGTTTGCCTTGCTTTTACTTTGCTTTGGCTATGCGTGCATGTGTGTGAGAGAGTAAGCGAGTGAGAGCGTGCGTTAGTAAAAGTAAGCAAGCAAGCAAGCGAGTAACTGAGCGAGTGAGTGAGTGAGTGAGTGAACATTTCGAGTGCGTATGCGTATGTGTGTGTGTGTGTATGTGTGTCTTTGATGGAAGAGAGGGTGAGTTCTGCGAGCGTACTTATAGTTAGCGTACGCGGCGAATTCATATCATTCGTGATTTGGCTCTGACAGTGAGAGGAGCACACACACAAAATATATTTTGTGGTGCCAATAACAAAAAAAACACATACAAATATATATATACATACTCACGCTAAGCACAAGAAAAATTTGTTGCTTCAAAAGGATTTTTATACGACGAACGCGCAAAGGATATACTCAGTTCAGCTCAGCTCGCTCTTCGGCTCAGCTCAACTCAACATAACGTAACGCAACGCAACTCAGTTTTAGCTCAGCGCAGCTCAGCTCAATATAAAAACGTGTTGCAGTCATTCGGTTCATATCATTTCACAGCGACAACTCGTCACAGTCACAACTCGACATCAAACAAAAAAAAAAATTATAAAAAAAATACTTAAATAATAATAATATAAAACATTTTGTTGTGTCTTGACATAAATTAAAACCTAAAAAATAAAAAGAAATCGCGTGACAAACCAAATACCTCAAAAAAATAAATTAATTAAAATTAAAATTAATAGAATTTTTTGTAACAAATTAAATTTGCAACTACCTCATTTTGTATATCGTGAACTTTTTGTCGTGCTATAAAGAAACAAAAGAAACTACCTCAAAGTACAAAAATCAAGAAAAAATAAAAAAAAAACACAAATTATTCAGCAGAAAATATAAAAAATAATAAAAAGTGCGCGAAATTGTTACAAATGAAAACGCAGCTCAAATGAAAATTTGTGTTCAGAACTGATAAAAAAAACTAAGAAAAAAAGTAAAAGATTAAGTTTAAGTGCTTCAACGCTTAAGGAAAGGAAGAACAAAATAGAAATCAAAACACACACTCAATATAATGGCTATATCAATGCTGCAGGACGCGCAAACACGAAGTAAGTAGAGCAACAAAACATAATTAAGGATATTAAATATATAGTTTAACCAAGAGCAAAGGAATTAGCAAGAATTTTGCAAAGAAAAATTATAATAGAAAATTTTTAAAAATTACAAAATTAGCATAGAAATTTATACAGATTTTTTTTCTTAATTTTTTAAACAATTTTACAAATTTTTATAATGAAATCTTAGAATTTTAAAAAAAATATTTTTTATATACTTTGCTGCCAGCAACATTCAACAGTTCAAAACTCAATTTCAATTTCTCATTGATACAATTTCGTATTTTTATTGCATTGCAATTTTATTTGAGCAGCAAAGACATTAAAGCTAAAGCTCAAATTAAAGCAAAACAATTCTCATACACACACGCATACACACACGCATACTAAAAGCAATAACGACGTCTCAATGTGCCCAAGTTAACATTAAGCGCCATTTTGGTAAATGCTCAACATACACACACACACACACACGCACAATTAAGTTTTGTTTACAAGTTGTTCTTGTTGTTGTTGGAGCAGCAGTAGAAACCGGCATTTAACTCGTTTAACGCAACGCCCACCAAAACAAAACGTTAAACACAGAGAGCAGCAGTATGTATGAGTGAGAGAGAGCGAACGTTTTCAAAAGAGCGCAAAATAAAGAGCAAGCTTTCACACACATGTAACAAAACGAAAAAAACAAAAAATTACACATATGTTTCGTAGCGTTTGTCGCTCTTAAACTTCACACTCTCTCTCTCTTAAGCTTAAAGTCGTTTGTAGCTAATGCGTAGCCTGGCACGTGCTGAACTTTAAGCAGCAAGTTGAAAGTTGAATTTGTATTTTTTGTTGACTGCCCCACGGGCAAAATGTAAAGAAGAAGAAATAGAAGCAAAAAACTGACCAAAGTCCATGTTATTGACAGCACACACAGCAGGAGAGTAAGGGAAAAAAATCATTGCCAGAAAATGAAAAAAAAATAAAATGTAAAAATAGAAATTGAAAAAAAATTCCCCTTCGACTATTTAAAAACCTTTTTTTTCTTTCTAAGCATTTTTATTAATTTCTTATTTTTTTTTCTCGTATTTTTTTTATAGGCCTTGCAGCCGCATTTGCTGGCATCAAACGCGAAGAGCATGTTGTAGATCGTTCCATGTCTCTATCACCGCCAATGTCCGCAAATACCTCAGCAAGCAGTCCAGTTGCCTCCACAAACAGTCACGCCCATACGCTATATCCGGCAATGGGTTTGCAACAGGCAGCAGCAGCATCTGCATTTGGCATGTTATCGCCCACACAACTGTTGGCCGCAAATCGTCAGGCAGCAGCATTTATGGCACAATTACCAATGGGCCAATTGGCGACAACACTTTTTCCACATAATCCAGCAGCATTATTTGGCGCTTGGGCAGCACAGCAACAACAACAACAGCAGCAACAACAGCAACAACAGCAACAGCAGCAGCAACAGCAGCAACAACAACAGAATTTAACATTAGCTGGAACACATTTACATTCACCACCTGCAAGTCCACATTCACCATTGCCAAGTACTGGTAAACATGCATTAACATCACCAAATAGTACACCACAACATCATCATCATCATCATCAACATCATCATGGCTTGACATTAGGTGAACCAGCTAAAAAATCACGTAAATTATCAGTAAAAAAAGAATTTAAAACAACTGATATTAGCATGAGTGTGAATGATTTATATCATACACCTGGTGGACCAATATCACCACCATCCAGTGGCAGTTCACCAAATTCATCAGCACATGAAGCTGTAAATGCATCTCAGCAATTGGCAACAGCAACAGCAACAACAGCCAATGGCTCAAAGGATCCATCACGTGATAAAAGTTTCACATGTAAAATTTGTTCACGTAGCTTTGGCTATAAACATGTCCTGCAAAATCATGAACGTACACATACTGGTGAGAAACCCTTTGAATGTCCTGAATGTCATAAACGTTTTACACGTGATCATCATCTAAAAACACATATGCGTCTACATACTGGTGAGAAACCATATCATTGTTCACATTGTGATCGACAATTTGTACAGGTTGCCAATTTGCGTCGTCATCTACGTGTACATACTGGCGAACGTCCATACACCTGTGAGATATGCGATGGTAAATTCAGTGATTCAAATCAATTAAAATCACATATGTTAGTACATAATGGTGAGAAACCATTTGAATGTGAACGTTGTCATATGAAATTTCGTCGACGTCATCATTTAATGAATCATAAATGTGGCATACAATCGCCACCAACACCAGCATTATCACCAGCCATGAGCGGTGATTATCCAATAGCAGCAGCGGCCGCCGCTGCAGCAGCAGCAGCTGCATTAGAATCATCAACAAATAAATTTGCAGCCATGTGTGCAAGTTATGGTGGCTCTGAAGAATCTGTTGATTTAGCTAAAAGTAGTTTGGATGAAGAGACACCATTGGATCTCTCAGAGGATGGTGCTAGCTCTGTTGATGGACATTGTAGTGTTAGTAATGCACGTCGAAAGGCGCAAGATATACGACGTGTCTTACGTTTGCCACCACCACAGATAATGCATGTTGTTAGCGATATGCCAGAGCAGACAGAACCTGAAGATTTAAGTATGCATTCGCCACGTTCAGCTGAATCGCATGATCAGCATGAAGATATTGATCTTGATGAATTAGATGATGCTGCAGCATTATATTTGCGTCAACAACAGCAGCATAACTTTATGCGCTTGACGGACACTGAGTAAAAAGCAAAAAAAGAAAACAGCAAAACAGCAAAAAAAAAACATGATCCGCCAAAGAAATTGTATATAGAAAAATCTAAAAAAAAAATAAAATTATATATTATATTATAGATACACAGCCAGCGCTCATCAGATGAATTTGCTGGCGGTGATCAAAAGTTTTCGGAACAGGAATTTATGCATAAGTACAAGAAAGTCGTAAAAAAAAAATTAATTAATTAATTCAAATATTCTTAGTCAAATAATATAAAAAAAAAACAATTGCACATAAATCAAAAAAAAAAATTGTACAAAAAAAAAACAAAATTAATTTTTAAGAATTGCAAAAAAAACAAAACTATAACTAAAACTCTTGCTATATATATAGTAGTAACAATCTCAGTCTCTCACTCCTAACCCAGCGTAAATATTGTGCCATTTAAATTTTTTTGTTAGTTTATAATTTAATATATACTAGTTTCTATATAGTTTCTACTACTAAGTTTTGTTGTTCACAGATTGTAAATAGTCTGACAAAGAGAAAGAAAGAAAAGAAGCAAATTGTAAATTATACAGCAAAAATCCAAAAAACAAAAAAAAATTAAAAAATATTATTAATTTTAATTATTATTATTAATTATTATTATTTAGTCTAATTTAACCATTTTTAATTATTCTCAAAGAAACAAATTGCCAACGAAAATATAAATCAAAATTAACTTTAAGTTATAATCACAAAAAATATAAAAAAAATGAGAAAGAAAATATAAAAAAATAATTTTATTATGATTGCCAATTGTTTTGTTTGCCACAAATTCTAAATTATAAATTTAAAATAATAATAATAATAATTATATAATATTATTTAAATAACGTTTATTTTTGATGCATGATGAATCTCGTTTTACGCTTTTTTTTTTAATTAGTTTTTCTATTTAATGTTGTGAAAAAAAAAGAAAAATCAAAGAAAATGCAAAAATGAAAATAAAAAAAAAATTTGAAAGAAAAAATATTCAAAGAAAAAAAAAACAAATTATTATTCTTTTTATTTATTTTTATTAATTTTTTTTTCAGTTAATTTTTATTATTTTTTTCAGTTAAAATTTTTATGTGAAATTTATAAAAAAAAAATTTAATTGCAATTTATTTTTTTTTTTTTTTTTATTACAAAAATTGTGCACATAAAAATCTTCCACAAAAAAAAAAAAAAACTTCCAATATAAGTTAGCTCTATAAATATTTCTATATTATATATGTAGCTCAATATATATATATAAATATCGTAAATATTAAAATAATAAATCATATAATTTTTGGAATAGTTAAGTCATGAACCAAGTAAACAGGAAGAAAAAAATACTATAACCGAATACCTCCAATACCTCTATGTAAAAAATGAAAAAAAAAAACAAATAATTGTTGTGATTGTCATTAAGCAACTCACACACACACATACACACTCACACATTTACATATTCAAGCATATATTAATACATATAGCATAACATTTATATACAACATAACTAACAATAACAAAAAAAAATACACAAAAAATTTTGGGCAATCGTACAATTCAACTGAATTTATATACAATGCAAGTAAAAAAAAAAATAAAAAAAAATATGAAGCTAACAAAAACAAATAAAAAAACTGAAAAACGATATCGAAAATTATATATACATATACTACAAATATATATATATATAATATATAGCAATTTTTATGCATATTTTTTATGAACTAAGCCTAAACGAACGATTTTCCAAGCATTTAGAAGCAAAACATACATATATCTCAATATATATATATATGACTTTTTATGACTAAGTGTAAAATATAACTTTAATCTAATCTGTAAGCTGTAAATATTCCTATATATACTAACTTACTATATACTTAATATATATTTACTGAATAACTAACTACACTACAGTTAATAATTTTAGTGCAATCTTTGGTTCAAATTTTTATGTTTATGTCACAAAAAAACAAAAAAAAAAAAAATGCAACAAAATATTGTGTAATTTTCTTTGTTCATTCAAAAGTGTATGGTATACAAGTTCCTCAAGATTAAAAAATAATTACAAAAAATAAAGCAAACAAAATTGCATTATAATAATAATAATATAAAAATAAAAATAATAATATAAAAAAAAAATGCAAACAATAGTTAACGCATTTCAATGGCTTCATTTCTTGGCCCTGAAATCTGCGCATTGTACACACACCTCACATGTTTCATATAAATTATGTACTATATAATATATATATATTTATATATATTAAAAAAAAAATACAAAAATATTATAATTAATAATTCTAACTAATTATCTTAGATATTAAGTGTAATCTATATAAATATATATATATATATATATTCATAATCATAAAGTCAATTTAAATGTAAATATTTTATAAATATTCAAAAATTAATAATTATACATACAGACAAATATATATATATATATATATATATATATATATATGCGGCTCAATATGTGCAATATATAAATCTTAAATTATATATATAAAAAAACTCACTCTATATACACAGTTATATATATATACTATATAGTTCAAATAATTCAACAAATAATTAAAAAAAAAAACAAAGTAGACAAATTAAATAATTAAATAATATAAATTATAATAAAAAAAAATTATATATAATATTATAACAAAATTATTGTATGATAAAATTAAGTGCATGCTCTCTGGCTTTTGCATATTGATTTTTTTCTAGTTTCTATTGTTGTTGTATTTTCAAGACAAATTACAAATTATTATTATTATTATTATTACTATTAAAATAATTATTAAAATAATTCTAATTAATTTTAAATGCAAAAAAAACAACAACATCAATGTAACAAATATTTATTATGTTTATGGCAAAATTATGTGAATATAAAAAAAAAAAAAAAAAACAAATGACAAAAAAAACCAAAAAACAAAATTGAAAGCGAACAAATATAAATATATTACAATATTGTGTTAAACCAGCTTCAAAGTTTTTAATCAATAAATGTTACTCTACCCCCCCCCCCCCTTCCCTTCCTCACCCTTTCCACAGTCACAGCCATATGAGTTACGCTCATGCCGAGAAGCACAAAAAAAAAAAAAAAATTAGCAATTGCCTGGCTCCAATTTCTTCTTCATCTTCACCTACTACTCTTTCTCCTACATTTGGCATTTGCCATTTGCCATTCGCTTGCTCTGCTCTGCAGCTCCATCTTCTAAGCTGATGCGACATTATATAAATTTTTAATTTATGCAAACGAAGCCCTTTCGCATTATTTTACATTTGCCACGAGACGCCCCACTAATGCTGTCGCCGCTGTGCCACACACACACACAAACACACACACACAGAGCCCACAATCAGCTGCCACCCTGCTGACACTCGAAAACATTCACCCAAAAACTCCACCAGTCAACCCCAAAAAAAAAAAAAACTTCTTGGCATTTTGAATTTTTCAGCTGAGACGCAAGATGTGAAAGTATATATATATATATATATGTATGTACTATATATAAATGTATATATATATATTTGTATATATAGATGTATAAAAAAACGCGCCTTCGCGCAGCCAGAAAATGTCACAGTGTTTTTTCCCATTTAATCTCCAGCGCGAGAACAACAACAACAACAACAAGAAAAAACAAGAGTGAGCCTCAAACCCTACTACAACAACACTTTTCTCCAACTCTCTCTCTCTCTGCTCCTGCTGCTGCTGCCCCCAACCCCCTCCCCTCCTCCTCCTTCTACAACAAAGAAAACCTTTCAACGCCCACCCAATGCTGCTGTCGCCTGGTTTCTTTGTGCCCCTTTCAACAAACGGGGGCAACAACGTCACCCAAAAAATACACAAAAAAAAGGCTTCGCTTCTCGCAACGTTTTTCAGTCTATGTACAAAATGGCAGCGCATGTACAAGCAAGCAAGTATTACATAAAAAAAATTTCAAGCCAAGTCTTATGTCCTACTCTAGAAGGCGAATGCTTGTTCTTGTTGTTGTCCTTCTTCATTTTCCTTTCTCCTTTCGTGCTATGCGCGCTGTACTGTGCTGTGCTGCTTATTAGCATTTCAGCCTTTCTTCGCCCAAGCAGCAGCAAGCGGTTGCCTCTTTCGAGTAAATGATTTAGACTTGGCTATATCCAAGCAACATTTCTTTCCAAATGAGTTTACGAGTGTTTGCCTGCAAGGATTTTTTTTTCTTTCTTTTTTTAATACCCTGCAAAGGGCAAACTGCAGTCATAGGCTATATTATGTTCTTAATGAAATCAAAATATTTTTTATTTATTTTAAAAATTAATGAAAAATATTTATTAAATATTTTATATATTTATATATTTAATTTTTATATTTTATGAATTTTTTTTAATTATTTAAAATGTATTTAAATATTTAAAAATTTATATATATATTTTACAGCATATCTTTTAGTCATGCATTTACTCTTTATTTATTTTCTTACTTAGTATTTTGGTTTTTTTCGACCAAAATAAAAATAAAAATCAAGAAGTAGAAAAAGAAAAGCATAAAAAGGCAGTCGAAATAAATTTTAAAGGCTTCAACCATCGTCCAGCAAACGTCGAGCGTCTCAGCGTCTCAGCTTCAGCTACGGCTCGGCTCATTATTCAAATTGAAAAATTATGATTTGCGCCCAGGACTTGAAAGTCCGAAGTTCGCGTCCAACGAAGCAAGCGATTCTAATAAGCTGCCTCAAGTGCAATAGACTATGCCACAGCAGAATCAGAGTCGGCAACGTTGGGTTTGGTGTCGGTGTCGGCATTGGAGTCAGAGTGCTTTTGCCGCAAAACAGAGAGAGAGTGCGAGAGAGTGAGAGGCAAGTGGCAGCAACTGATGCCGCATTGGCTGACGCTTTCATTATCCTGCGGCCATTCGCCTCAATTAAATGGGTAAAATTATGAGCCTTATTAATATGTTAGCGTCGCTTTTTGCGAGAGAAATTGTTGTGGCATGAGCTACAGATTTACTGAGCTTACTTGATTCTGAAAAATTACCGTAAAACACGAGTTTTCAAAATATCATAAAAAAAAAAAACAAAAAAAAAAATACGCTTTAAAATAAAAAAACAAAAAGACGCACAAAAAAAAATTTTGTTTAATGAAAGTTAAGTAGACATCACCGTAGAATCTGTTATAATATCATAACATAAAAAAAAGCTTAAACACTTGTTTTTTATTAACATTTTTAAGTGAATGAAAGATTTATTTTTTAGTTTATAATTTTTTAACATTTAATGCGTAAAAATTTAAAAGAAAATAAATCAATTTTAATTACATTTCTTTTTAATTATATTTTTATTAAGAGAAAAATATGCAAAATTATTATTAAAATTGCATAAAATACATAAACAATATTTATTTTTAATATTTTATAATTATTAATAATATATTATAATTATTTTTTAAATATTTTATATTTAAATTATTTTTTTTTTATTGTGAGAAAAAATATTAAGTAATTATAAAAATAAAAATATTTTTATTAAGAGGAAAATAAGCAAATTAATTATCAAAATTGCTTAAAATAAACAATATTTATTTGAAATATATTTATTTTTAATATATATTTCTTTTTAATTGTGAGAAAAAATATTAAATAATTATAAAAATATTTTTATTAAAAGGAATATAAGCAAATTAATTTTTAAAATTTCATTAAATAAATAAACAATATTTATTTTTAATATATATATATATATATATATATATTTTTAATTGTGAGAAAAAATATTAAAAAATTATAAAAATAAAAAATATATACATATAAATATATGTTTATTATTACTATATTAATTATTTATTATATAATACTTTAGTTATTTATTATATTAATGTATTTCTATTTTTTAAATTGTTATATATTTTTATTTAGATATTTATTTAATATTCTTTTTTTATATATATTTATTTTTTTTTTTTAAATACGATAAAAATATTTTTTAAAAATTATTTCAAAAATCTAAATATTTTTCTAATTAATTAAAAATAAATTTTAAATTATTAGTTACAATTTTTAAATATTTATTTTTTTCTTATGTTGCAATTACTTTATTTTTTATTATAAGAAACATAATAAAGCATACTTAAACCCTTTTTGCCATACAATTGAAGCTGCAAACTACAAAGACTAAATAATTACATATTCAATTTCAAAAGTATTCAAAACAAATTGCAACAAAAGAAATGAAATGAAAAGAAAAGAATAAAAGAAATTGTAAAAAAAGCCCTTTAGCATATACTTCTTCTTCTTCTTCTTCTATATTCTTCCTGCTTTAGTTATTTCGTGCTTAAATAGAGTTGCAGCATTGTTGTAACATTGCTGAAATATGTAACAAAAAATAAAAGAAAAAAAAAAACGGAAACAACAATAGTTGCAGCAGGATCATTGCAGCTAACAAAAGGGTTAACGATAAGCAAGAAACAGCAGCAAAAGCAAATATGAAAGAGTATGAAAGAGAAAGAGAGCAGAGAGAGTTAACTAAATGGAAAAAAGCCGCTTGAATGAACACAAACTAAAGGCAACAAAAATTTTTGTTTGTCCTTACGCATTTGCCTTTTGCCATTTTTAACCCCCCCTCAGTGCAATGTGTTTCAACTGCGCAAAGGCATGCAAATTTTTGCACAAACACACACACACACACAGATGCAATTAGCAGACAGCGGGTAGAGCTGAGAAGTAAAGCAAATTGTGTAGTGTAAGCGATGCCAATTTCTCAATTTCACAATTTTCATGCATTTCTCAGGCATTGCGAATCTTTTTGGCCGCACACAGCAGGCATTAAATGTAATACATTGATGATGAATAGAGCAAGCGGCCAAAGACAAGTAAGAGAAAGTAAGTGAGAGTGTCCTCAAGGACATTTGTTATAATAATAATAATAACACGCTGCGTAATTTTGAAATGTTTTTCGTTATTTTTGACTGCTTGTTGTTTTTGTTTATTACAATTTTACATTTAAAAATTTTGTTGTTAAGTATTAGAATTTCATTGATTCTTTGCTTATTCTTTTACTCCTTTACAAGCTTGTGCTTGTAATTTAGACGAAATTCGCGCTTATCAAACGAGAACGCGCGCGTTCTCAACCCCACAAAAAAAAAACAAAATAAATGAGAAGTAGAAGAAAATACAAGCTAGAAACAGCAAAAACAACCCTCTCAGCGAGCAAAGACAGAGACAGGAGACGTCAGCAGCAATAGCAGAGAGGCGAAAGGCAGCGATAACGACAAACTCATTTGCATACGAAGTGCTTTCGCTTTTCTCTGCCTGCACAAAACTCAAGCAAGCATTCCACTCTCTCTCTCTCTCTTTCCCTACTCCTCTACACCTCTGCCAACACAGTCATTGCCCACCCCAACCCCTTCATGCTTTTGCGAATGGCGGCGGCGGCAGCAGCAGCAGCAGCAGCAACGCAGCACCTGCTGTCTTAGTGCCGTGCGATAGAGTGGGAAAGAGAACGATAGATGGTGTTTTGTTCGACTTGTTGTTCCCTCTCGCTTACACCTTTGGCTTTAGTCAAAGAGTTTAATGCTGGCTGAGCACGACGCTGTATTTGAGCAGAGCTTGGGCAGAGCTAAGCTGCTGCGTTCGTTGTGTTGTGTTTCCTTTTTTGTTGCTGCTGCTGCTGCTGCTCTGCTCAGCTTTGCGCTGTTTTTGCTTTTGCTTTGCTCTTCGCTGCGCTGCGCTGCTCTGCTCTGCTCTGCTTTGCACAGCTCTGCTCATTATCAAGCAAGAAGCGTAAAACTCATTGAGACGTTTGCAGCAGGCCCCCCAACAACTGACAGAGCTGCTCCGGCTGCTGGCTGCTCCACAGCTTCTCCCTACTCTTGCTCTCTTGCTTTGCTGCTTTGACTCATTTTGCGCGTATATTTTTATTTTTTTTTATTTGTTTTTCTCAAGTTGTGCACGAAAATCAACGTAAAAGCGAAATGAAGAAAATTTTGTTTAAAAAAATTACAAACAACCCCTTTGGCTTTTGTAAGACGACGGCGATGGCAACGGCAACGGTAAAGGCAACGGGAACGGCAACGGCGAAAGCGACAGCGGAAGAAGACGTCGCAGATGAATAAGAAGAAGCAGAAGTAACAGCAGCAGCAGCTAAAGCAGATGAAAATGAAGATGAAGAAGAAGAAGTAGAAGCTGAATAAGAAGATGACGCTTCATAGGAAGTGGGAGTAATGGGTGACTATGGCAAGAATTAGGCAAGGGGATTGCCAGTGCAGATGGAAATGTAAATGTTGATGAAGAGAAAGGGAAAGAGAAAAGGGAAACGCAAAAAGAAATGAGCGTATATTATTCATGGTATTAATGTCGCAAGCTTGGTGAACACCAAGCGGGGCTGCTGCTAAAAGAAAGCGAAGGAGTTGTTCAAGTGCCAGAGAGAGACTTTGGATGATATAGCAAGGGGTGCAACTTTTTTTTTTTTTTTTTTGTACAGTATTCGAGTGCAAAACTCAATGCGCTCCGACAGACTTAAAGTTTCAGAAATATTTCGTACTACTAAGTGCTGCAAGTGTTCAGGTTGATGAACCAATTGCTGGTAGGGAGAGAGGGGAGAGCGCCAAGAACAGTTGGATAACAGAAGAAAAGGTTAGAGGAGCTGAAGAACTGAGTATCAGATGTTTGTGAATAAGCACAAGTATTTTTTTTTCTTTATTTTTATTTATTTTTAAAATTTGTTGCTTAACTTTTCGATAAACGCAAAAGGCTTCTTGACAGGAATTTTTGGGTGATTCTTAAGCTTAATCTAAAAATATATTTAAATAACAGTAACGGAATTGCAAAGAACAGAGAAAAGATAATAGAAGTGAACATAGGCAACTTTATAGAATGTCAGAGCTTTGGAAATTTAATTTATAGGATTTTGGGAATATTGGGGAATATATTTTAACGAATTTTAACATTGATTTTCTAAGAAAAGTAAGCAAAATACTAAGAAGAATTATTGCATTTGTTGAACATTATTTTAATTTATTTAATTTTCTTTATATTTCATTAAGAAAAGTTTCCTAAAACACTGTCAGCATACTTCCAACTCTTGTAGCATTTACAATTCAAATTTTTCCTGCTGACCTAACCTATCCTAACTATAAGAATCTTCCCACGCTCTCTCTCTACACACACGCACACACACTCACACTCTCTTGTTGACTCTTGCTATTCACTTAAACATATCACATATCAATTTCCATAAGTACCCAAGGATACAACTCTATCCACCCAAAAAAAAAAAAGAACCACCTACCGTATAACAAACAAGCATAATGGCAATTCTATGATAAAAATGTTGATGATTACGCTAACATTAGACAAGTGGCACAACATAGCACACATACATGCTCTCGTTACACCCACTACACATGCTCAACCTTCCCCCATGGAAGGTTTAAGTTCGCGCTTTTCCTATTTTTTTTCAGCTTCTTTCCTTCCCGTTTATTTTGCCACAAAATTTCGACAATTTTGGACAAATTTACATGCATAAACCGCGACATGGGCGGCGGAAGTAGCAATTGCCCGACAATAAATGGCAAATACAACATCATCATGTTGTGTGTGTGTGCAATATGTCAAGTAGTCGACTATTAAATACCCTGTAATAAAATTTTCTTTTTATTTTTGTTATTATAGAATTTGATTTGTGCATTTTTAAATTTAATAAAATTTGCTATAAATAATTCTTAAATTATTTATTAATATATATATATTTTTTTTTAATATAAATTATTTAAAAAATTATTTTAAATTTTCTATTCAAATAATTTTACAATAAAAATCTATTAAAAAAAATGTAATAAATTTTTTACAATTATTTTCAAATATATTTTTAATGTTAAAAAAATGTTTTAGAAGAATTTATTCAATTTTTATATTATATAAATTTAAAAAAAAATTTTTTTTCAATTTTAATAAATTTTTCTTTGAGAAACATTAAAATTTTTGTCTAAAATTTTCAACAATTTTATTTAAGCAAAAATCTGCAAGTAAAACTGTTTCATTTTTTTGGTTATGGCACAAAAACTCCCTCGCTGCCGCTATGCTTACTTTACAGGGTATGTAAGAGCAAAAAACTACGCACGCGATTTGCGTACATTTTGCGGGGTTTTGTAACGTCGGTTTTGGTCTCTTGGGTGCCGTCTAACGCTTCACATATGCGGAGTCTCATGCAACGACCCTTTTTCCCCTTTTTTTATTTTCGACGTTTATTTTTTTTATGTAAAATTTGTTTAGAGAAAATCAAGTGAAAAGCTGGTGAATGTTGAATAAAAAAAACGACAAAAAAAACATTTGAAAATCATATGCAGAAGGTAGCAGAAGAGTGAGAGAGACAGAGAGAGAGAGAGAGAGGGAGGCAGGCAAAAGGATAAAGGGAACTTGTGGCTGTGCTTGTTGACATTCGACATACATGTGATTGTGTGTGTGTGTGTGTGTGTGGAAAGTGAGCTATCAACAAGCTATCATTCACTACACATATGAGAATATGTGATAAGGGTTTATGTGTGTGTGCGCGTGTTTGGCAAACTGTTGATGCGATTTAAGCGATTTGTTGTGGGTTTTCCACTTTTCTTTCTTTATTTTATTTTCGTTTCTTTTTTTTGTTGTTGTTATTCTTGTGTTTTTTTTGCATGCTTGCTTGTTTATATTGGGTTTGACGGGTTTTTATGCAAAAGCGTAGCATACTTTCGAGCATATGTTGCCACATGTGTTTGTGTGTGCGAGTGAGAGAGAGATAGGTAGCTAGCATATATGTGTGTGCGTTGACAGTTGTTAGAGGTCAGTGCTGCTGCTGCTGTTGAGAATGTAGACGTGTCAAGCAGCTGCCCCACTGCTGCTGTTGCTGCTGCTGCTGCTACTGATTCAATTATAACCCATATATGAAATTCTAAAAGGATTTGCACAGGATACAAGAACATTATTAAATAATGCAAGATTTACTTTCATTTTGGCCGACAAGGACACTTTGAGCTTGGCTATCTAATGGCAACAGTAATTCGCTTAGACAAGTGTAGGGCAGCAGCAGCTGTAGTGCAGGGCAAAGAAAAGTAAGTGTACAGCACATGTAACTCTCCCTCTCTCTCACTCTCTCTCTCTCTCTCTCGCTCTCATACACTATGCTGTTCAAGCCTGAGCCTTTTAGTAGTTAGCCTTTGAACTAATTTACGGCCAAGTATAAGTCTATATGTATGTAAGTGTGTGTGTGTGTGTGTGAAAAGCCTAATGCAATTTCCTATACCACAAAGTAGATCAAAGTCGCAACTGGTCAAGACATCAAGCAACTGACGTCAACAAGCGGCGAGCGCTCAAAGCAAAAGCTAAACGCTGCACAGGACACTTGAGTGGCCTTCCCCCTGCCCCCTGCACGCGAAAGGAGATACCAAGAATTAAAACGTGCTGGAGAAAGTGGCCACAAAATATGCAAAGCGCAATTTAACAGAGCAATAAAAATGTTTCTTTCTCTCTCTTTCTTTCATTCTCTTTCATTCATTCTTTCATTTTTTTAATTACCTCTCATATCCGGCGCAGTGAGCAGAAGAAGCTAGATGAGCAGTCATATCCTTTTAATAAGCAAATGCTTTGCATAACAGCAACAGCAGAGGGCAAAACATTAATTAAAATGCAGACAAAACGCAGCAGGATTCGAGCAGCGAATAAGCGAATTAACAGCGGCCAAGACTTTGCATAAATGAAAGGATAATCAACGCAAGGATAACAGCAACAGCAACAACAACAACAACAACAAGAAAATGGCATGCAATTAACATGGAAATGATTCTGTTTGACACCAAAAAAAAAAAATAAAAAGAAAAAAACTTTTCGGTTGATACAAAAGACACAAGCAACAAAAGCGACAACGTAAATGGCGTCGTTCATTTTGTGCAAAGCTTGAGGGGGTTAAAATTAGCAGGCAACATATACACACACAGACAGAGAGAGAGAGAGAGAGGGAGATAAAGATAGAGACGACAAACGACAAACAAGTAAGAACAATGCAGCGCGCATAATTTAATATTGCCCATTAAGCGCGGCCATTAATGAAACGGACGCGCGCGCTCTTCACTTATACTGCGCCTGCGTCTGCAGCCAGGCAGCCAGTCAGCCAGCCCCCTCTTGTTGCTGCCATGGCGAGTAATTAAGTTTATGCGAAGTACAAAATTTAATTTCGTTTGCCACCCTTTTTGAGGGGGGGCAGCATAGCGTCCCTTGCGGCAAAGGCGTTGGCACTGCAGCAGCAGGACAAGCTATAGAGCATATAGACACTAGAAGGGGCAGGGGCAGGGGCCTCTTCCAGTTGGCTTTCATTTTTTTTTTTTGTTTTTAATGCCTTTTGAAGTATTCTACAAAGTATGAAGATGATGCTGGTACTGTTACAACTACGGCCGTAAGCATCTTAACGGCATCATTTGGCATCGGTTTTAGCGCAGGTGGCTACGCACTTTTCATACAGCACTTTTAACTTGGCATCCTGCCTGCCTGCCTGCCTCTCTCTCTCTTTATATAGTACTGCTCCTCTTGCCGAACTTCTTAATGTACAATATAAAGTTGATATTATATACTGACTGCATGGCAAGCCCCCATTGGGGGGGGTATAATCACAGGGTGTATAGCTATAGAGCCTGTTTATAATTTTTAATTGGTGTTTCAAGTGTTTGCTGGAGCTCAAGATGAAGCTCAGCGTAAAGAACAAAAAAAATAAAGGGGAAGCTGCTTGCTGCAGATGAAGCTGAAAACTTCAAGTGGAACTTCAAGTGAAATGAAGATATAGAAATGGAAGAAAATATTATTGCAAAAAAAATAATTAAAAACAGCTGAAAAAAATAATAATAATAATTATAATTGATCTTGAGCTGATCTTGAGCAGCACTCTCACAGCAGCAAAACATAAGTAAATTTATTTTTGTATATAAAAATATATATATATTTTTTTTATAAAATATTTTAGCTTTCAATTTTAATTTTTTTTTTTTTAATTTTTGAAGTTGCTTTTATTTTTTTGTAAATTTTTATTTTCTGTGAATAAATATATAAAATAATTTAAATATTTTCAAAAAATGTTTTTTTTTTATAAAATATTTAAGCTTTCAATTTTAATAAGTTTCTGCATTTTTTTTTTTTAATTTTTGAATTTTCTTTTATTTATTTGTAAATTTTTATTTTCTGTGAATAAATATATAAAATATTTCAACTATTTTTTTTTGCAGACATTTTTCAAAAAATATTTTTGTTTTTATATAAAATATTGTAGCTTTCAATTTTAATTTTTTTTTTATTTTTGAAGTTGCTTTTATTTATTTGTAAATATTTATTTTCTGTGAATAAATATATAAAATATTTTAAATATTTTCAAAAAATGTTTTTTTTTAATAAAATATTTTAGCTTTCAATTTCTATAAGTTTCTGAATTTTTTTTAATTTTTGAATTTTCTTTTATTTATTTGTAAATAATTATTTTCTGTGAATAAATATATAAAATATTTTAAATATTTTCAAAAAATGTTTTTTTTTAATAAAATATTTTAGCTTTCAATTTCTATAAGTTTCTGAATTTTTTTTAATTTTTGAATTTTCTTTTATTTATTTGTAAATAATTATTTTCTGTGAATAAATATATAAAATATTTTAAATATTATTTTTTGGCACATATTTTTTCAAAAATTATTTTTTGTACAGTTTGCAAAATGAAACCTGAGACAAAAAACCGCAACATTTGTATTCTCCCACACAAATGTTCGCTGTCGCTTTCTCTCACATCTTAAGCTTTGTACATGTTGTAGCTGTGCCTGCGCCAGCATATTTTGCAAATCATAAATCAATAATTTCCAATAAAGCCAAAGGATTCCCAACGACAACAGCAGCAACATCAGCGAAAAGCAACGCATATTTTTCAAATTAAAAAAAAAAAGAAAAACATTTCGCGCTGTTCGCTCGCTCGCTGCATAATCAGCTACAGCTTCAGTCTCTGTCGCAGTCGCTGTTGCTGTTGCTGTCACAGCTGACGTCGCTGCTAACGTCACTGTCGCTGCCTGTGCCACGCTTTCAGCCTCGCGCAAAGCGCATAAATTAAGTTAACCCCTCGCTGCAGATGATGAAGAAGAAGCAGGAACAAAAAAAAAAAAACGCGTCTGCCTCATTTTTTTTTCATTTTCATGTCGCTGTTCTCTTGTCTCTCATCTAGTTTTTTATTCACATTTTTTTCGTCCTCGTTGTTGTTGCCGTTACCGTTATGTTTTTTTCGTGATTAACTTTCGTTTTGCATGCAACGCTGCGTGCTTTATTCCTCTTACTGGCTGTTGCCTTCAATCTGTCCATGCTCAACCCTTTGACTGTTGCTGCTGCGGGCCGCTGGCTGCTGGCTGCTGTGGCCCCTTGTTCTGTCTGGGTAACAGTTAGTTTTTTATTTTTTTTTTATATATTTTTTTGTATACGTTGCCTAGACTTAACTTAAGTTTTACTGCGATTTTTTTTTCTACATTTTTTTTTTTTCGTTGCCAAGTTTTATGAATTTTGAGTTTTTTAAGCGGATATTACGGGTAGTTTTTTATTTTTTTTTTTTTTTAGCGAGGACTATGCTCTTGCTATACAGGGTGCTGCTTATAGAAAGATTAAGATAGAAATTTTATATTATTAATTAAAAAGAAATAAATTGAAAATAAAAAAATTAAAAATAAATTAATTAAAAATTAAAATTAAAATTAAAAATAAATAAATAATAATAAAAATAATAACAAATAAAATTAAAAATGAAACAAAAAAAATTATAAAAAATATTTAATGACAGCACAAATATTTGCAATTAATAATTATAAAAATAGTCAAAAAAATAAAAAAAAATATATTTTTAAAAATTAAAAAAAATAATTCACTTTTTAATATAATTTTACTAATAAAAAAATTATTTTTAAATTTTTTTTTGATTTTCTAAAATTCTATTTCCCACTTCTGCTTCAAATATTTCCAATTCTATGCAAAACACTCAGCAGACGTTAACTCATAGCTCGACACCCTATAAAATGCCAGCATCCGTTGATCAACTCTTTTATTTTTATGCAACTCTACTTCTTCTTCTACTTCTTTTGGCTTTAGCTTACTCTCAAACTCAACCAAATCATCAACCCAAATTATTCTGCCCGAGCACATGCTAAAGTACCCACGTTTTTTTTTTTTTTTGTATTTTACATTTTCAAATTGCCTGCAAAAGTTTTTAACCCTTGCATGGAAAAAAAAAAAAAAAGTTGAGCTAGAAAAAAAAAAAATTACATGAATATTCACTTGTCAAATACAACAAAACCAAAAACTGTACTACAAAAAAAAAAATGAGACCCCAGAGTATGCAACATCCTGGGGTAAGTTTAGAACTTGATTTCCAAAATGTAAAAAAAAAGGAATCCCAACAAAATGCAAATTAACAAAAAAATAAACGTAGGAAAACCCTTTCGTGTTATGAGTGTAGTGCTAAAAAGGGTTGTCCACAGCCGCAGGACTCACGCGCAGTTGTCTGGGTAACAGAACTAGACAGTTCAAAAAAAAATTCCAAGCTGAGGGGTGCGTGTGTGTCGTGTGTCCTGCCACAAACAATATACAGTGCTCATCGAGTCTCAGTCTCACATTATATCCACATTTTTTTTGGAATATTTAATTTTTTTTCTTTCGGCTGTCGTATGCAAATGCCGGCTGGAAAAAAAAGTAAATAAATTACACCCTATAGACAGACATTGAGAGACATAGATCTATAACCAAAATTTAAAAAAAAAAAAAGGGATTTGGAAAAAGGGTTTACGGGATTCGGTTTGTCTCAACTTCGCCTGCAATTTTTTGTGTGTGTGTTTGTGTGTGTTTGTGTGTGTTTTGCATATTGCAACAGCAAGCTGAATAATCTTTGTTTTAGGGGCCGCACACGGCGTTAGATTAAGGATCAAGGTATGCAATTTGCACGCATAGAATGCGTCTGGCACACGTCCTGAGCTGCAATTGAGGCTAAGGATTTGGCCAAAGACGCATTGACATATCCCTTTGTTGCGTCTGGCGGCTGAGACTGAGACTGAAACTGAGGCGGAAATTAGTTTTCCTTCATTTAGCTTGTCTCATCTCATCTTCTTACATCTCTCTCTTTCTCGCTCTCTCTCCTGCAGTTTGTTATGCTGCTTCTCATTGGGCGTCTCATTTACGCCTATTAACATTTTTGACAGCTGCGTGCTAAAGGTAAGTTGCCAGTCTCAAAGGCTTGCTTCTTTTTTTTATTTTGCTTCTTCTTCTTTTTTTTCTTTTTTGTTGTTGCTTTTAGTTTCTGCCACTGACAGCTGAACGGCCATGTCCTGCGGCGTCTTTGGCAAAATCTTGACCCATCTCCAGCTCCATATTTCATATCGTTTCGCTTGCAGACTTAGAAGCCGCCAAATGCCTTGGGCAAATAGTATTTGCTATGGTCAAGTTGATGGGGGCAGACACATGTCCAAATAGTATAGCAACAGCAACAGCAGCAGCAGGACGCACAGGACATTGCAGTTTACACAGCTCCACGGGCTGTCCATTGCCTCCGCCCACAGTTTGGATTTGTTTTTTTTTTGCTGTAGAAATCAGGTTACTTCCGTGCCACATACATGTTGTAGTCGTATGTGGCAAATATTGACAGAGTAACACACGTGCACAGCAGGTAGACAAAAGCCAAACATATCAAAACACAACTACAACAAAATTTGGTCAAAGATGCTAAGTATTTATGTGTGATAGACGAATAAATACTCTGCATTTATTTATTATATTTAATTAAAAGTCTCAAAATAATTATTAAAAATATATACAAATATTTTTGAAAAATATAGAAAAATATTTTTTAAAAATATATAAAAATATTTTTGTAAAAATATATAAAAATATTTTTGTAAAAATATAGAAAAATATTTTTGAAAAATATATAAAAATATTTTTGAAAAATATAAAAAAATATTTAAATTAATATTCATTAATTTTTCTATAATATGTCATAAAATTCTATAGACATTGTAACGTTATTCATATCCTTACGCGCTCTACAAATCAATCAAAACGCATTTTCAGCCTTTCATTATTCATTTCATTAAAAAAAACCGTAGCATACTTTTATGCGCAGCAATAAAATATTGTAAAAGAAATCATAATCTTGCAGACAGACATGGCTTATCTATCATTAGAAGTTATGATCACAAAATTGAATAAAAGAGTTGCATGTTATGAACAGATCGTAAACAATGAATACAATGCCAAAAGGATGGGATATGAAAACAATAAGCGAATCTTTGAGTGACAGACACTTGAGTAAATGGAATATGCTGTAACATAAAAGTAAAATGCGTAGACACGTCGCTTCTTCTTCTCGCATTCTTAAGTGTCTGTCTTGCAATATAATTTCAGTTTTTGTTTTCTCATTCCTCTAATATAACTCTATGTCTCTTCTCTAATCTCGCTCTCTCTCTCTCTCTCTCTCTCTCTACTCACAACACTCGCTGTCTGTCGTCTCAACTCATTTGTGTCGTAAATTTGCTTACACAGGCTTCTGATTAAGGGTCCTTCGTGTTTGCTGACTTTTGGTGACATTTTTTGCATACTTTTTATTTATTTTTTTTTTTCTTTTTTCCTGACTTTCACTTTTTTTTTCGCCACTCTAATTTCATTTGGTTTTTTTTTTTTTTTTGCCGGACGTTCCGTGTCGGGCGCGTGGCGACTCTGTAATTGACGGTGACTTTTCATTAGGCAACCAAGCAAGGATGCAAAAGGATGCGCAGCCAAAAGTAGCAAAAAAAAAGGAATTAGACGAAAGAAAAAAAAAACTGCTGAGAGCTACCCTTAAATTAAAAAGTCGTTGAGCAAAAAAAAACTGCTTCACATTTTTTTTCTTCCAACTTCCAGCATCTATTTTTTTTTTTTTAGCCCAGGGGACGACGACGACGACGGAAGTGAGCGTCAGGCCCAGTTTTTTTTTTTCATTGCTGTTGTTCCTAGCGCTTATTGCCAGCGGCCTATTTGAGACATGTACCGGAATGAGATTCAGCGACAGAAAGATGAGAGTAAAAGCTTAAAAGAAAAAAAATAAAAATAATAATAATAATAAGAAAAAAAAATCGATGAAGTAATTTATATTTAAGCAGCTGCCGAAAAGGTTGACAGAAAAAACATCAAATTAGCTAAGCACAAGGATTGAGCTGGTAAATATAAGAGCAGTGAGCGAGATGTTAAAGAAAGTAAAAGAGAAATGTTAAAATTAGAAAATGAAGAGTGAAAAATAAGCTGAAACTTCAACTTGGAGATTGATGAAAAACTAGTAAAAAAAAAATTACAGAAAATATATGAATATTAATTTATAAAACTTAGATTTAGGGCAACATTAGAAATTCATTTTGAAAATTTCTGAAAATTAATGAAAAATATGCAAATGAAAAGTATTTTCATATATATATTTGCTTTCATTATAGTTGGATTACCTGCTCTATAATGTTCATCCTGCGGATATGCATACTGCACGCCCCTAAAACAACAACACAAAAAAACGAAGGCAACTTGACTTCAATTAGAACCCGTTGAGCAACCTAACGCTTTGTGCTGCAAACAAAAAAAAAATAAAAAAAAAACCAAAATATAAAAAAACTGTAAAATACAAAAAAAAAAATGAGGCCCAGGCTCAGCTGTTGACACAGACACCGCACAACCCTAACGCGTTGCTGCTGCTACTCTTCTCTTAAATATAAAATTACACTATCAACATTAAGTTTAATACCCGCAAGTGCGGAAGGCTGAGAGACAAAAAACGAAGGCAAGTTTTTTTTCTTTTTTTTTTTGTTAAAGTAAAAAACGTTTTAAGTGCCACACATACAGAAAGTAGCCAGGGTTGCCAGCAAAACAAAAAAAAAAAAAGAAAGAAGTAAAAGAAAATGAGACGATGAAGAAGAAAAACTTCGCCACCCTTCGACAGAAGCGGCGAAACATTTTTTTTTTTTTTCTCTAGCTATTAAAAAATGTAAAAGCGAAAACAAGGAAAATCGCGCGTGCAAAGCAAAAGTAGAAAATTTGAATAGCGTTAACAGCGACGCTGACTGCGACAGCGACGTCGACGTTAACAGCGACAGCGAGTTATACGCAGAGCAGCAGACAACGTTAGAAATAATGTGGAAAATTTTTTGTTTGGTTAGCTGAGGAGTGTGTTTGGGGGTGGGGAGGGGACGAGGTGCTGCCTTTCCCTCAGCTCATTTGCAAAGGGTGAATGAAATTAAGAGAAATGAGCGCAGAGGCAAAAAGATATCGCTCTGGCAGCAGCAGCAGCAGCAGCAAAGGCAAAGGATAACATCCAGCGTTGCCAGTGAGTCCTGATGAATTAAGTGTATGTATGTGTGTGTGTGTGTGTGTGTTTGTGGGGGTAATGCCACCCCAGATAACATTTTTTTTTTTTTATTTTTACTTCTCTGCTTTTTAGACACCCACAACACACACACACACACATACAAACACACACATACTCTAACATGCCAGTTCAATTTCCTCATCAAACATGCTTTTAATTTTAAGAGCGCACGTCGAGGACATGCACAGCAGCGCGCAACCCAATCCATCGACTAGCATTACACCCCGCTCCGCTTGTGTCGACCCTTTCCCTGCGGCATTGCTTGAGCTGCCTAAGACAGGCAGGCAAGCTGAGGAGCAGCAAAAGACGTTGATGACGACGACGACGGCGATACCAAAAGCTCATATCAGTTGAGAGAAGCAGAACGAAGACGAAGATTGAGCTGCAGATGAAGATGAAGATGGAAACGGAGATGAAGATGAGTAGAGTAGCAAAAAAAAAAAAAGCGAAGCCCTTTCGTCTGCATTTCTCATTTGGCGTTAGTCCCTCTCTCTCTCCCCCTCTCCTCTCCTCCAAGCACTCCCTGCCCCATTCTCCAAAGCGTAGCCAAACACGGAAGGGGTTGGAGTTCGTTAGCTGTGTGCGACTGTTGATCGATATTTTAATTTTATTTTTTCGCAATTTTCTTTGGCGTTTTTTTTGTTTTTTTTTTTGTTTTTTTTACTTTTTTACTTTGCCTTTAGATGCGTTTCCTTAGCTTTGGCTTTTGGCTTTTTCTCATTTGGCGCTTTGATTTTCCTGCCAAGGATGTTGACGATGTATATGAGAGCATGTGTGTGTGTCTGTGTGTGTGTCTGTGTGTGTGTGTGTGTGTGTGTGTATATGTTGCCTTTTGTTCATTTGCATTTGCCTCGTTTTCATTATGAGAATCGTCAGCACATTGTCGCTTTCTCTTTTTGCCCCCAAATAGTACTGCTGCTTTATATATAGTCCTGGCAGAGTCCTTAGTCGATATGCTCATCCTTCTATATATCGATGAAGAGGCGTAGAGTCTTTTTGTTATTAAGTTTGCAATTTGGCGCTTCAAGCGTTGCTCTTCACGTGCTTCTCGTTGTTGTTGTTGTTGAGTCTGCGCTTCCTGTCTGTGCTCATATCCTTGGCAACTCTTTTGATGTGTTGCTGTATGTGTGTGTGTGTGAGAGACAAAGAAAAGGCTGTGCTAATGAGTGAATGTGTAAGCTCAATGTGGTACAGTTGTGTTTTATAATAAGTTTTAGCATTTTACAGCGAGCATATACGACTACAACATACCTCGTAAATAAATGAAATATTTTTTTTTTATTTGCTTTCAACTTTTAGGCCTAATATATTTATTTTATTATTTTAATATTTGCAGCTCTAAAAATTCTCTTTTAACTATGTGTAGAAATCTTTTTAGTTAACTTTTTATTTTTATTTTTTTTTATATAAATTTTCTAAGTGCTGTCAAAAGGCAAAAGGACAGCGAAAAGCTTTCAATGTAGACTTGCAAAAGTGCAAAAGAAGCTGAAGAAAAAGAAGAAGCAGAAGAAACTACCAAAACAATTACGTCAATTATGACAGATAATAAAAACTTAAAAGCTAACGCATAAAATATCAACAGCAACAACAACAACAACAACAACAACAACATGAAGAAAAACAAGAGCCAAAAATAAAATAAAAATCAACATGAATTTTTTTTTTCTGCTGGTTTTTACAACTTGCGGACATTTTGGCCTAAAATCAACGTAAAAGCCAGCACCTTAAGGCACATGACATGAAGTCAAGAGCTGGAGGAAATGTGTATCGCTTGCTAAGAAATGGGGGAGAGGTATGAGGATAACATTTATCCATAGGTGCGTTGACATTTGCTCGTGCAACGCAACGAATAAAAATGTCATAAAATTTGAAAAGCGCGAGACAGACATGTTCAGAGTAAAGAGAGTGAAGATTGAAGATTGAACAGAGAATGAAGCACGTCAAGATGATACAACATACGACTAGGCAGTGCAATTCCAGCACACATCACATAACATACATACATACATATACATACATATGTAAGTACATATACTTGAGGGTGGCAGCTCAACACAGCAAAACATATCACATTCCCGCATTCCATTTCACAGGACAACAACTCAATGCTAATGTTGTTGCTGTTGTTTTTGTTGCTTTTTTTTACCTTCTAATGCAATTAGATGAGTGCTAGCTGCGACTGCTACTCTGCCAGCGACTGTAACTGCCACAGCAGCAACAGCGGCCACGTAATTCGTCAGGACATACAAATTTGTTAATGTGTTTTCTTCGTTTTCAGGCAAAGTCAAAATGCATATGAATATTTTATAGTTTAATATTATGAATTCCAATTTCATGTTTATTCAACTGTCATTTCTCTGCCAACTGCTGCTGCTTCTTCTTCTTCTTCTTCTGCATTATCATCTACATTTTCATTTATGGCTTATTAACAAATGACATTTTTTTTTTCTTTTTGGGACAAATCAAATTTTTAAAGATTGGCAGAAAAAAAAAATATGCAAAAAATATTAATAAATATATTTAATAAAAAATTTAATATATTAATTAAATAAATAAATAAAATATTAATACAAATTTATTTAATACATTATAAAATAAATGCAAATGCAAATGCAATAAATAATAAAAAAAAATAAAGTAATTAATAAAAATAAAATAAATAATATAAAATAAAAAAATAATAAAAATAAAATTAATAATTAAACAAAAAAATAAATGAATAAAAATAAAATAAATAATATAAAATAAAATAAATAATATAAAAAAATAATAATTAAAAAATTACAAAACTAAAATAAAAATCAATTACAATTAATATAAAAAATTGAAATAAATTAAAAAAAAATATATTAATTAAACAAAAAAATAAATAAATAAAAATAAAATAAATAATGAGAAATAAAATGAATAATAAAAACAAATAATAAAAAAAATACAAAACCAAAATAAAAATCAATTACAATTAATATAAAAAATTGAAATAAATAATAAAAATAAAATTAATAATTAAACAAAAAAAAATATAAATAAAATAAATAATAAAAAATAAAATAAATAATAAAAAATACAAAAACTAAAATAAAACACAAATTACAATAATTAAAAAAATATTAAAATAATTAAAAATAAATAATTTTACAAATACAAAAAAACAAAATAAATTCAATGAATAAATTAAAATAATACAAATTAAACCAAAAATATTAAAAAAAAATTTAGAGAAATATTTTCAATAATTTGTAAAAAATCAAATTTAATTTTCAATAAATTGAATTTCACTTCTAAAGCTTCCAATATTGACAGCCGATAGTATTACATGACTATCGAAACCGAAAAATTGCAAGCTAAGCACTCACACTCACTCTTTCTCTCTCTCTCTCTCTCTGTCTGTAATTGAATTCAATTATATGCATACGATATCTGAAAGATCTAGAAATCAATAATCAATAATAATAACTATATTCTATGCATAGCTCACCCTTTGGTGAGACTTTGAGAAAACTCCCGAAACAAACGGTGAAAATTAACTTGGAAAAATATCGCACACATGGGACACATTACATATATACTTATATGAAGATGGATAAGCAGGGGGGGAAGATGGGGGAATGGTGAATTTCACTTTACTTATCAATCAATCTGTAAACCGAAACTGCAAATCGTAAAAATCATAGCTAAAAAATGGCTTGACAATCGCCAAATAAACAGCTCAAAACGACAAATTGATAAGGAATCAGGGGACAAGCAACAAGAATCTTTTGTGAAGGGTTGTCAGCAGTGTCCTTTTTGCCCCTTTGTGCCACACACACACACATGCCACATATACACACATGTCCCTTCAAAGGCAACGCCGCAAGGCATATAGTGAAAGGAGTAACTTTAGTCTGGCAAAACATGACATTTATTACGCTCTATTAGCGAATGTGAAGAGAAAACGAAAGAAAGAAAGGGATCTCTGAGGGTAATGGTTAGTCAATTCACGAGCGCGTGGTTGTGTGTGTGTTTTTCTTTTTACACACATGAGTAGCGTATAGCGTATCCTGTGAGCGAGTGCAGGCGTGCGAATCCTTTCGCTGTGGCAGGCTCATGATTTGTAATGTGACGGGTGCGAGATTTCATATGCTAATATAACACACATGTGTAGCGAGTTTAAGGGCGAGAGTGTGAGTGAGTGTATGAAGGGGGAGGGGTAGGGGGAGGATGTGTGGTAAAGCAGCACTAAATGTTGGCGCGTGCTGCTGTGGTCGACTTACAACACAAACACAGGGAAAGAGAGAGAGAGCAACGCTTACACTCACACATGTGTATGCAAAGTGATTGCTGGAAGGAGCGGGGGGGTCATATTATGCCAGTGTAAGTGGAAAAAGCAGCAACTAGCTGTAAGCGTGGGCGGCATTGTACCTTTGCCCTATGGCTGCTGCTGTTGCTGCTAGTGTTGCTGTTGCTACTGTTGCTGTTTCTACTATTGCTGCTGCTGCTGTTGTTGCTGTTTGTTTTGCGTTGCGCTGAAAGGTTAAACGCAGCCGCTAGGCACATAATTTTGTCAAGTGCTGTCAGCACACGTCTCTAACTTTCACACACATGTTGCTGTTGCTGTTGCTGTTGTTGTTGTTGTTGTTGTTGTTAGTGTGTTTTGTGTGCTTTACGTGCTGGTCGCATTGCTTAATGGGAAATTAACAACTTAATTAATTCTATTGCCATTTATCTTCGCTTGCAACAGCAACACACACACACAGAGAGAGACACACAACAACATGAAACTTCAACAGCGAAAAATCAACAAATTCCATTGGCAAAAACTTTTGGCTCATAGACATCTCATACCTAAAACTCCCCCCCCCCCCTACCACTCTCTCTCTCTCTCTCTCTCTCTTTGTATACTCCAACTACTTCTTGCTTAAGAGAAAAGTCTGCACAAATGAGTTTTATTTATGCGCGTGTTGCGAAGACAAACAAGCGGACCATGTGCCCAAAATGAGCAGCAGCACAGGGGAGTCAACAGTAGATGTAGAACAATGACAGTGAGTGAGAAAGAGAGAGAAGGACTGTGAATGGCAGTGAGAGAGAGAGATTATGCTGGCTTAAAGCATTATTTGCCTAAAACTGAATGGTCGAAAATTTCTAATTTTAAATGTAATTCAAGTTGTTCAACTGTTTCTTATATATTATATTATATAATATTATATATAGACAAGAATGCAATGCAATATAATATCAGCTTATATATATACAATATATATACAATGTTCAACCCTACAATTAAATATTTCTGCTGCCTTCATTTTACAATTGATGCTGAGATTGCTCTTCTAAGAATTTATTTATTCTCCAAGGAATTTTTGCTTTTTATTTCTTCTTTCTTCGATATGGAATAAAAAAAAAATTTAAATAAGTTAAAAATTCTATTAGTTTATAATATTTAAAAAATATATTTATATATTTTTAATATATTTTTTTTATCAGCGCATATTTGTTTATAAATTTTTTTTTTATTATTTATAAATTTTAAAGAAATTTTAAATGTAAAAAAAAAATAGTTTTTATTTTATTTTATAATTTTTTAAGAAGTTATTATAATAAATAAATTGTTAATTATTTATTTATTTATTATTTGTCAATTCTACATTTAATTTTTCAATATTTTTCGAATTATTTTAGCTTAATTATTTTTTATTATTTTAGAATTAAAGAATTATATATTTATTTATTATTTTTTTATTTTATATTTTATTATTTTAGAATTATATTATATATATTATATTTATTTATTTTTATTAATTTTTTATATATTTGTTTTACAATTTATTTATTTTTATTAATTTTATATATTACAATTTACAATTTACAATTTACAATTTACAATTTACAATTTACAATTTATATTTATATTTTATATTTATTTATTATTTTATTATTTTATTATTTTAGAATTATATTATATATATTATATTTTTTTTTTTTATTAATTTTTTATATATTTGTTTTACAATTTATTTATTTATTTTTATTAATTTTATGTATATTCGTTTTGCAATTTATTTAATTTTATTAATTTAGATATATTACAATTTACAGTTTACAATTTTTTAATTTTCAAATTTATTTATTTTTATTTTCTTTTTATATATATTTAAAAAAAAAGTAATTAAAATATTTTTTAAAATATATTTTTTAATATTTTATTCATGAAGAATTCTATATAAAGCATTGAATTTCTTTAAAATCATATTTCATTCGTAGCTTAAGTTGTTTTCCACTTATAATTTAACCCAGTTTTAAATACATTTCTTTTATTTTTTTTGTTTTGTATTTTTTTTTTCTTTTTCTTATTATTATTCTTTGTCTTCGCCTGGGAAAACATTGCCCAGCAGTCCAGCCGTTGGTCGCAGTACACAGTTCCCCACAGTTCCATGGCATCGAATACTCCCACTAAATACTATTCGTGATTTTTGCTGCTGTGCTTCTGTCGCTTAGCTTCATGCACCATTCCCTTTACATCCTCAATCGCCATCCCCTTCCTCATCCCCATCTCCATCCACAGCAACCGCAAACGTTCAGAAAACGCCATTAAAACCTTACAAATTGTAACTTATACCGACGAGCACAGCAAAAAGATGAGTGGCTAGAAGCAGTGACGGTGGAAAGTGAGAAGTGCTAGAAGGGGAGAGGGGTAGGGGGGAAGGGGGGTAGGGGGGTTAAAATGCCACTTGTAAGTGGGGTTGGTTGGTTGCTTGCTTGCTTTTTTTTTTGTTTTCAAGTGTGGGAGGTGTAGATGAAAAACCTTTTGTTTTTATCATTTTCCAATGCGCGTGCTGTGTGTGTGTCTGTGTGTGTGTGTGTGTGTGTGTGTCTGTGTGTATTTGTGTCTTTGTGTATTTGTGTTCGTCCTGTGGCGTCCCTTTGGCTCACCTCCTTCACGATGGCCGCTCAGCTCGACTGCCTATGCTTATTCTCATTGTTGCTGCTGTTGCTGTTGTTGTTATCATTGTTGTTGTTGTTGTTGTTATTGTTGGTGCTATGGCAGTGCTACTTTCGGCCTACGTGCTCTTTGCTTAATTTTAAACACCCCTCATTTGCATAAATGAATTATTTTTCAACCCCAAAAAACAACGAGAGCGAAAAAATTAAGATTGGAAAAGCGAAAAGTAGAAGATGAAGAAGAAGCAGCAGCAGCAGCGCGATGAGCGAAAAGTAAAGTGTGTATATGTGTGTGTGTGTGTGTGTGTGGGAGCCACGAAAATGAGAAACGAAATCAAAAAAAAAATAATAAAATAAAAGCGATGAGACGAGGTAAGGTTAAGAAATTGTGCTGTGCAAGCGCAAAAATTTCAAGTGCAAAGCAAGTTAGAAAGAGAACAAAAGAAAGCGCTAGAAAGAGATAGAGAGAGTAGTAGATGATGACCAAGAGGCAGATGAAGGCGAAGACGAAGACGAAAGAAGGCGACAAGGCCAAAAACAGAATGGCACTTAAAAGCGAGCTTAATGGGCTGCTGGACAGCTGGTAGAGCTGGTAGAGCTGCATGAATGACAAAAGTGGGTGTGGCTACTGATGGGGCGCTGATGCTTGTAGTACTACATATATACAACTGGCAGCAGACCACGTCAAGAGTTCAGGCCCATAAAATGCCAACAAATTTTCGATAAATTATTTTATTTTTATTATTTTTTTTTTTTTTTGCTCTTCCGATTTTTGCATTTTATTTTCTCCCTATTTCTGCTGTACTTCTTCTTTTAGGCAAACAATTAAAATTGACAGTAAGAAAAGGGAAATAAGCAAAAGACGAAGAAGATTACAAAACAAAACACAGAGAGAGAGAGAGTAACTGCTTGAAATGTTAGAATGATAGACCAGGTGTGTGTCCTTGATGTCCTTGTACGCGCCTTCGCAGCATCTTCGTCTTGGCATGAAATGACACAATTTCAATTTCAGTTTTTATGGCGAATTTCGATGCTCTTTGTTAATGTTGTAAGGCAACACCAGTAATGGCAACAACAACAGCAACTGCAACTGCAGTTGTCGTGCAGTTGACCTGCTGTCTCTCTCTCTCTTTCTCTCCCTCTCACTCGTCTCTCTGCTTTTGTCTCTCTGTGTGTTTTTTTTCTGTTATTTGTTTAGCAGCCAAATGTCAAGCGGGCGTTGGTTTTAGTTTTCTCATCCGTTCAATTGTTCTTCTTCCCCTTACGCTTCACTTCTCACTCCCCAACACACACACACACACACGCACACAGATACAAGCAATACTCAAGAGTTAACACTATTGTCAGGGGCGTAGATCATGCGAATCCGTTATGTTGCCTAATGCTCTAAATGAGCGTAAAATATTAGGCAAGTAGACGAATAACGAATATAAGATATACTATATGCCATTACCTGCCCGATAATCCTCTCAAATGGACCTCAAATCAATCAAATGTTTGACAAACCTTTTTTTTTGGCGCTATTCAATGTTACATTTCGAATAATGCAGCATATAGGAGTTTTTCTCTAACGGGCTTTGAAATTGCATTGTTGCAGCTCAATACTTGGCTGCAGCAAGCGCAAATCTTTCAAATTCTTAATGACCTACGGTTTACTTTCAGTTCTTTATGAGTTCTCTATGCATTCTTTGGGAGTTTGCCATAATTTCTCTATGAATTATCTCTTGGCATTCGATGGGAGCTCATTATAAGTTCTTTGCGGACTCTCTGATATTTTTTTGTGGATTTTCCTCTATGTGTTCTCTTTGAGTTTTTTGTAAATTCTCGATGAGTTCTCTATGCATTCTCTATGAGTTCTCTTTGAGTTTGCCATAATTTCTATATGAATTATCTCTTTGAATTCTATGGGAGCTCGTTAAAAGTTCTTTGCGGACTGCCTGATATTTTTTTTGTGGACTCTACTCTATGTGTTCTCTTTGAGTTCTTTGTGAATTCTCCATGAGTTTTCTATGCATTCTCTATGAGTTCTCTAGGAATTTTCTATAATTTTTCTATGCATTATCTCTTGGAATTCGATGGGAGCTCATTGGTTATTAGCGGACTCTCTGATATTTTTTTGTAGATTTTCCTCTATGTGCTCTCTTTGAGTTGTTTGCGAGTTCCTTGGGTTTGAGAATTTATTAATAATTATTAAGAAAATGCTGAAATATTATCTAAAAATATATTTTAAAAATTTTTAAATGCAGAAATTTATATAAATAAAATAATCAGAAATTAAATAAATTATTTTACACTATTTTTTATTAGTTAAAAAATATTGAAAAAATATTTAAAATATTAAATATAATTTTTAAGCATTTGAATATGTAAAGGATTTTGAGTTCATCTGCTGTTCAGCTGCAAAAATATTTTACTCTTTTATCTGGCATCAAAACGATCATTGTAATTATTTGCAGTTACTTCTGCTGTTACCTTTCCCTGCCTCTCTCTCTCTCTCTCTCTCTCTATTTTCCTATCACTCTCTTTTCTCCCTTTTCAGTTTTTTTTTGCATAATGCAAAACTATTCATTGCATTGGCTTTGTTCTTGTGTTCTGGCACTTCATTTGCCACGACACTTGGCGGCAATCAGGCGTGAGGCAGACTAAGATCTATAAAGACGGGGCAGGTGTGCTGCATGCAGCATGCAGCATGTAACATCAGTTGTCGCAATTTGAGACAAAAATTTTAGATTTACAGTTGGATTGCAGCAGTTTCAAAGATGCTTAGGCACGCGGCACCGTAACGTCTATTGCTTTTGCTTTTGTTTGGTTAACGGTGCAACAGACAGACGCAAGCGCAAGCAGCGCAAGACTGTGGCAACAAACTGATGCAATTAGGAAACGAGCTGCGATTGAGTGGAAGTGATTAATGTCAAGCCAGCAGGTAGCATGTCATATACAAAGATCAGACAAAAGATATTGAAATAGAGTTCGCCGAGAGACGAAACTAAAGAGAGATAGAAAAATATAGAGAAACTTTGTCCAAGTCCAAGTGCTTGAGCTCTCTCTCTGTCTCTCTCTCTCTCTCTCTTGAAAGTCGCAAGCACAGTACAAGTGGCAAGAAGAAAGTTGTAAGTCCTTTCGACAGCTGCCGCTGCTTACATGAGTGCCAAAACTGGCGAATGGCAAGTGGCAAGTGCGAGGCATAAGAGAGGGCCGCACAAGAAGTTCTTAGAAAAAAAGTTCATTAAAATTATGCCCTTTTCTAATTTTGAATTGAGCGAAGCACAAGCTGAAAGAATACAGTGGGAGTGGGGTCGGCAGAGGCGTGGTCATACTATAGAGAACTTTGAACCGTTGATAGGCACTTGTTTTGCTTCCTCGACGTTTCTTTTCTTTTTCTTTATAATTTTTTTCTTTTTTTTCAGTTCATTTTTTTTTTTGTATTTTTTTTTTCTTGCTCTTGCTTTTGACAATAATCAGTGGACTGTTAATTTGTTTGCAGCATATTTTTGCCTTCTCATAATTTTTATTTCTTACTTTTACTACGTTTTCGTCTTCTGTTGCTGTTGCTGTTGTTGTTTCTTCCGGTTGAAGAAACTTTGGCGCATGTTAAGCAAATCAAATGAAATCAAAGTTTTGACCCAACACAAATACCCCAAAAAAAAACAAAAAAATAAAAAAAAAACAAAAACAAAACTAGGAAGAAAAAAGGAAAAAAAAACCAGGAACCAACAGAAAGTACAGCAACAGAGACAGAGAATGGAAGAGCAAGGCAGCAAGAGAACGAGAGAAAAGTTTTCATAAATAAAATTTTCGGTACGTGGCTAAAACATTGGGCGACTCATACTACATTATTGTCCAATGGGTGTGGCAAGTGTCTTGGCTGGCACACCCTCAAAAAACAAAAGGGTTAAGCTAGCAGTTGACTGCGGATTGGTTGATGCCTTGGTCGCCTATCAATGTCCAGTTTTAATATAGCCATAGGCAAGGGTTGAGCGTGGGCTGCCAAAGGGTTAAGTCAAAGGGTTAAGCGTAAAAAAAAAAACAGAACAAAAAGCTGCAAATGGCGTGCATTAGTCGTAGCAACCCTCGCAATGATCCTCTGCTAGCCCAGCAACACCCGGACCCCTCCCCACCTCACAAGCTGACAGCCTGCATATGCAATTAATTTTATACTCAGCCATCGCACCGGCATTTGTAAGACCCCTTTCCGCTCTCTCGCTCTCTCTTCTCACGTTTTGCCTTTACACTGAACGCGACCTTAATTTATGAGCAAAAAGCTCAAACGTGCCAACAACAACAACAACAAGAATAACAGCAGCAGCAGCGGCAGCATCAGCAGCAAATACGACACAATGAGAAGTAGTAGAAGTGAAAGAAGCAGAGGTAACAACAGCAACAACAACAACAACAATAAGAATAACAAACAGAAACAACAACAAGCAGCAGCAGCAGTAGCAGCAGCAGTAGCAGCACCAACCCCATCTGCGCCGCAGCAGCAGCAGCAGCAGCCGTCGCCGTGCCGTAAAATATGCAAATTTTTTTTCATTACACTTTTTAAATACACATACACTGCAGCGCATAGTGTATATGCACTATGCTATGAAGTTTGATAAATTGCATTTTTTTTTATTTATTTTTAAATATTTATTTAAAATTTTTTTATTTATTATAAAAGTGAAAAGTGCAAAAAAAAAAATTTATGTTTCACTTTTAATATTAGTTAAAAATTTCGAGAGCATTTTGCATTCGTTGTTTTTCTTTCGTTTTTGTCTTTGTCATTCGATTTTATTTCAGTTTTGTTTCGCTTTACAACGGTAAAAGTCACAGGGTTGCCAGTCTGCCAACAGTTGCGTCGACGTCAGCGTCAGCGTCAGCATCGTCGTTGGCTTTGCTGTTGGCGATGGTAATGAGAGCCCACCTTCAATTGCTGCTGCTACAGTTGCCATTGCCTCTGCCACTGTCTCTGTCGCATTTGCAGTCACAGTCGCCGTCGCTGCTGTTGTTGCCATATTGAGCACCCCCATCACTTAATTTATTACAAATGCTGCGACTTCTTTTCTGCTTCTTCTACTGCTGCTGTTGCTGTTGCTGCTGTTGCTTCCACTTCCACATCTTTTGCATTTTCTTGTTACTGTTAAAAAAAAAAGAAAGAAAGAAAAAAAAAGTTGCTTTTCCAAGGGTTGGCAACCGGCGCAAATAATTTATGGCACCCGTGTGTATGTCTCACAGTGTGTGTACTCGTATGTATGACTGCGGGTGTATGTATGTATGTATTTGTGTATGAATTTGCGTCTCAACTCTCCTGCTCCAATGGATTTAACTCGCGCTCAAGCTTCCATCTCTGACATCAGCTTAATGAGAAAAGGCCATGAAATTTGCGTTCTGCCATTGACTTTGGCATCGTTGACATCGGCAAAGCAGCAGCAAGTAGCGAGCAGCAAGTAGCATGCGGCATATAGCAAGCGACAACATTGTCTTCCTTTCCACACACGTTCAAACATGTTCTTTCATGTGCTGCCTAACACATTTTGGGCCCCGTACTCATTTGCGCTTGTGTGCGCATTGCAATAATTTAAATTTCATTAACAACTTTTCTTTTTTTTTTCTTCTTCCTCATTCAGCGGGGAGGAAGGGGACTGCCAAGTGCCTAACGCTTCATCTTCGCTAGATATGTGTATGCTGTGCCCCTGTGTGTGTGTCCCAGTGTGTGTGTGTGTGTGTGTCATGTGGATACAGAAGAAGCAACCCCTTTTAGCAGGCATAATCGTAATAAGCAAAGTATATAATTTTCCTTTCGCTATGCTTTGCGCTTTTTTTCCCTTTGCCAAAAGCAAAAGACAATAATAATTCGCAAAAAGATAAAGCTAGAAAAATGCCAAGTATTTTTTTTTTTTTGGTCTTAAGTATGACAAATATTGTTACAGTTATTTTCTATAATTAGTTGAAAGTCTGTTATATTGAACAGCTGTTAATATATTTATAATAATAATTTATGGCATGAAATAATTATTATTAAAAAATATTACAATTTTAATATTTTCCAATAAATAATAAAAAAAAAATCTAGAGGAAACAAAACTTAATTAATTTTTATTAATTATTCAATAACATTTAAAAATGTTATGTAAGTCCAAAAATCAATATAATTATTATTCAATTAATTTAAATATACTAAATAAATAATATTCTGTAATAACACGTAGCGCTGTTAGCGGAAGATACTTTGGAAATATGTAAAAATAAATTTTCTATGCGCTACTTCCCAGAGATTCCTTCAATGCACAACATAAACAGCAAACAGACAGACACATACACCCACAAACACACACATACACAAATACAGAGACACATAACACACAGCAATTAAAATTTTCCATTTCATTCAACTGTAAACAGAAACAGAAAAAAAATATAAAATAAAAATAAAAAAATAAAATAAAGCTATCGAACAAAGTTTCAGCCGTTTTTTCGTTTATTTCTTTGACTGTTTTGTTGCTGTTGTTTTTGTTTTGGTTTTTTTTCTGGCTTTTTTTTTTTGCTTTTCTTTCACAGATTTGTTTATTTGAAGTTTTTCTTTCTTTATTTTTGTTGGCGTATGGGGCAGAGCAGAAGTTTACTTGTCCCCGACTGTGGTTACTAAACATCCAAATTCAGTTACTACGCTCCTGGTCCCGCTCAAGCTGTCAACCCTCATTGGGTCTGCTCATTTACACTGAATTAAGTTTATCATAAACATGGCAACCGGGCCTCAACTTCTTCTCTACTCACACACACACACACACATACAAATATACTCAATGATCAGCTTTCACTCCCATGCCTTACCTCTATGTCCATCTAAAAATAAGCTGCCAAAGAGGAAGAAAAATTAAAGCGGCTGTCATTTGCAATTATTTGGCCTCTAGCTCCAAGATTTCGCTTCACTTCCAATCTCTAAGCGAAAAAAAAATAAATAAATAAAAACGAAAAACAAAACCAGAAATAACATTAACCAAATATACGAAAGCAAAACCAAAACCAAAACCGAACCGAACCCAACTGAACCAATTGTTACCGTTGAGTTGTCTAAGCAAATCTCAGTCCAGAAAAAAAAAAAAAATTCTTCATCAATTATTAATCGTGTGCAATTGTTTCGGTCGTCGAACCTAGCGATTAATTAATGAGCTTCAACTTACTAGCAATCATCAACACAACATTTCAAGAACCTGTTTAATTATATATATAGGCAATACCTAGAAGACAATAATAGATTCCAAGCTACAACAGGCAATAATAGGAATACCGGTAAAAGTCTTAACTGCATAGCAAATGTATTTTATTCAAATATCCAACCACTTAATTGAAGGCAATGCAACAAAAAATTACCATATGAAAGAGTTTTATAGGCACGCGTCCTTTACACATCCTTTTTTTTTGCATATGGAAATTTATAGTTTGGAAAAAAAAAAACTGACACCACACGTTTTTTTTTTATAGCAGCTGCACTTTATGCTAATGAAAAAAAAATATACGAAGAAAAAGGGTTGGAAAAAAAAAATCGGAACGGTACGGAATGTTACCCCACATCATCTGCAAGTGAAGATCGAATAACAAAAAAAAAATCAAAATAATTTACAGCAGGCAAACGCTTTTTCATAAGTTGATTAAACATTGCATTATAAGGTTACATATGTTCCGACAGTAGAAAAATTTTAATAAAATTCCTAACATCAAAATTCTATTAATTCTTTAACTCATTGTAAATATATTTATTTTTATTTATGCAAAAAATTCTTTACGACATTAAAGGAGATTTATAAAATTGCACAAATAAATATAAATGTAGAGAAAAATCAAGCAGATTTACTTTTTTACCTTGTTCAATCGTAAAGCACTGAAAAGAAGCCAAAAAAAAAAAAATCAACGTCCAACATCAACTATCAAAATTATCCTTTATTATATGTTATCCCCTTGTTGTCAACCTTTTCAGACAACAGAAATATAAAAAGTACAAAATCTTACCCCAAAGGACAAGGAACAAGCAACTCGACCATAATTTACATATGAGTAAAATGCTTACACCCAAAAAAAAAGCTAAAGTTAACAATAGACCGAGTTGACAAATTGAGGCTCAAAACGAAAATAAAGCTGACCAAACCAGGTGTCCGCACTTTACACATTTCCATTTCCCCCAAAAACGCCAAAACGAGCATATTTTCTATTATTATTATTATTATTATCATATGCCTGCCTGCCTATGTTTATTATTAAATTTCATTTTACACCTTGGAGACTAACCCCAAATAAGTTTTGAAGAACCCTTAAGTGTCCTGGACAGAATCTTGATTTTTTTTTTCTCTTTTTTTTATGTTGTTAACTTTTTACCCGATGATTTTTTTGTAAATTTCTTATTTCATTTCTAAATAATTTCTACAATCACAAGTACAGCTAAAACCAGCATTTGGATATAGATCAAGACCCGTTGCTGTTGCCATACGTTCCTCAAATGAGGCAAATTGCCGTTGATGATGTGTAAATTCTCGACTAACTTTATCATTGAATCTTCGATGCTGTTTATCAGCATTTTGTATAAACCGTTGGAATACTTCACGTACAATTTCATTCGGATATTTTAATTGATTGGAGGGTATAGGATAGGGTGTAACAGCATCTTGACGTCTTAGATCACATTCATCCTGCATTACAGAAGTTTTTGCAAGATCATTCTCCCACATTCCTTTCTGGATTTGTCCTGTATGCATATGATAAAAAGTTCCTTCACCATTCTTATAACCTCTGGCAAAATGTCCCTCATAACGATTACCATTAGCTGAAAGTAAGAAATTAACTAAATATAGTTGCTTCTAAGAGTTACGTACTTGTACTACTACTACGTACGATAGAATAATACGCCTAGACCATGCTTGTAGTCTGTTTCCCATTGACCTACATAAATTCTACCATCGGAATACCATTGTATACCCAAACCATGACGACAATTTCTTGTCCAATTGCCAAAATATACAGAGCCATCAGTATAGAACTGTTTGCCCTCGCCACACTTCATATCATCGAGCCATGCACCGGTGTAGACTGTTTGCATATTTTCGCCACGTTTACGTATCATTGAACCGTATCCCTCACGTTTACCCTCCACCCATTGTCCTTTATAGATGAGTTGTCCTTGCGGTTGCTTTTTGCCAGCATAATATTCTTTATTACGATTCGCTGTAGTTTTAACTCCCCAACCATGCGGTTGATTCTTTAGCCAATATCCTGAATAATGTCCACCAGCTGGATAATATATAGTCGAACGACATCCTGTCGTGTAAACTGGTTTATTTGGACACAAAAAGCGTCGCACACATTTGCCCATCATATTGTCAGAATTTTCTATTGAAAAGCTAAAAATCTTAAATTTAAATATCGCCAATTTCTTAATAGAAATAAATAAATATTAGTAAGAAATTTATATGTAAAAGTTGTTGAGAAGTTTTTGTGATTTTCGACTGTATATAAAATTGAAAAATCTCATAAAATTTGACAATTGCTTACAGGGCGATAAGAGCGATATAAACAATTTTATATATTGCTTTATTAATTTATTTATACTGCAAGTCATATAAATAGACGTATCGTCACTATGTTTATGTAAGTCTTAACAATATATGTACAGTGCTGGCAACATATATTAGTCATGGTACAGTAAAATAAATAAATATAGAGTTATTAATGGTAGTACAAATAATAATAGTTGAATGAAACTTTCGCTAAGCAGCTTTAGGTTTTACAGTGGTGGCATAATATATTAGTCATGCTGTAAATATTATTTTCAAAGTATCAAGTTTCAATTGGAAATAGATTACATATCGATGAAGTATTGTCGTATACATGTAGCCTCTACATTCTCTACATTGAGTATTTGGCAGAACAATCAATATTAAATTTAATATTTTATTTATTTATTTTATTATTGCAACCAACAATTTAAGAAATGAAAAAAATAATAATTCAAGCAAAACACATTAATTTTTAATATTAATTATTTTCTCCCTGCCACAAAATTTATTAATTATTAAAAAATCAATTTTGACTCAAAGGGAATTTCATGGCATCTATTACATATATATGTATATAATATTATGTAAGAATAGAAAATACTTGAAGTATTATTTCTTATCGTTATCTACGCTGTTCCATCGACGCAACCTTAGAACTTTAAGCCGACAACGCGTCTTTTTTTTGTTCGCTAATGGCCGCAAATACCTTTGCCCTATACCAGTTCCTGTAGCTGTACCTGTACCTATACCTGTATCTGTATCTGTATCTGTATACCTAGAACTCAGTTTCTCAGCTACTCAGCTTCTTTGGCGTCCATTTAGGTTGTTTAAGGGGGGCGCTGAGCTTGGTGAGTCTCAACCCCACTTAGTACTGTGCTGTGATGGCAAAACTTGCCACGCCCTTAGTTGCTTGGCCCATGGCGGACGTAAGAGCCAACCCCAATGTAAAAAGCCCACGCTGTCTACTTAATGATACAAGAAAGGACATTAGCGGACCGCGGCGCGCATCTTCACGATTTCTTTCAAGTGAAAAGCAAAGAATTAAAAAAAATTAACAACAGCAACAAAAAAAAAAAATACAACAACAAAAAAGAAAGCGAGAAAATGCTGTCCAAAAAAAAATAAAGAAGAAAAAAAATGAAGGCAAAAAAAAAAGGAAGCACTTTCAAAAAAGTAGAATGAGGTACGGCAAGAAGAAGAAGAGATGTAGGCGATGAGTAAAAGCGTACAGAAAGCGGCACAAAGGAAAACAAAATGTGCCACGCGAAAGATTTTCAGGCGTCCCATTTATCAAGTTGCTTTTATTTTTTACTTTTTTTTCTTATTTTTTTTTTTATTTTTTTTTTTTCGTGTGCGCGGGCGTAGTTAAAAATTAATAAATGAAATTAATGTCGGCGACACTTTGCCAGGCATTGGGATTGGTCAAAAGATGTTACCAAGGGTTTCCTTTGACGCTTTAGGAGTTTGGTAGGAGACAGGAACAGGTCGTCCTTTTGCTGTTGCTGTTGCTGCTACAGCTGCTGCTCCTGCTGCTGTTTACATCAAAAACATTTTCATTTGAAATATTCAGCGCCTAAAAGTCGATAATGCTTTCGTTCTTTCTTTCTTTCTTTTTTTATTTCTTGCTTTTCTTGGTTGTGCTTCATTCTTTTTGCGTCACATGAATTTAATTAGCGACGCCCAACACTTTTTTTGTTGCCATTACTGTAGTACCATGAGCTTATGTTGTTGTTATTGTTGTTGTTGTTGTTGCTGCTGTTGCCCAAGTCCATCTACATCTAACACAATTAACTGTCCAAGCGAAAGTAAAAACTTTTCAGCACACAAAATCTTTGTAAATTCATCTTTGTCGTTGCCGGTGATTAATCACAGGACAAGGAAGAGCAACAACAACAACAAAATGCAAAAGAAACAGCATCAGAAGCACAAGCACGTGTCCTGTGCCCATTGAACAGGTGTAAACTGCAAAGGTGTTTCTGCGTATGTGTATGTGTGTGTGTGTATGTGTGTGTTTTTTTGTGCGTGTGTTTGCCCTTAAAGTGTCCCCCTGGTGCCATTCAAGCTTGTACAGTCGACAAACTTTGTGCTTAATATGCAAAACTGTCCCAAGCTTGTGGTGGATTAAAAAGTTTGCCAAACTCCTCCAAGCTCACCGCTTATAGCTCACAGCTCTCAAACTCACCGCTCACAGCTCACAGCTCACAGTTTAGCTCAGTTCTGTTCAGTTTCAGAACAAGTAAATGGAGTAAGACATTAAGCGCTCTTAGGCAAATTAGCGCTAGGGAAAGAGGAGACTAAGTTCTACATAAAGACAGGTAGAAAGCAAAGGCAAAAGCAGAGAGAAAGCTGGCAAATTCTCTCAATGTTATCCGAACACAAGCTACCGCTAAGTAGTTCAATACATTTAAAAAGAAACAGAGAAAGAGAGAGAGAAGTGGAAGAGTAGGGATACTCTCTTTTCCTCTTTGTAAGAAAGGCATCAAATTAATCTAAGAAAATGATCTTCCGTTCATTATAATTTTCAATGTTAAATGTCCAATAATTTGAAATAGTATTAAAAACAAAACTTTTTATTTTATATAGAGAATACTTGAAATACCTATCCTAAACTCTTTTAAAACAATATAACTTTCATTGCCTTGGCAAATTGAAAAACAAATTATAAAATCCTTGGATAATGCTATGCACATACTAACTTTCTGTGTTAATTCTAGGATCTATGACACCTACGCCTGACGTTGCATCCGTGAATATACCGCCCAAAGGATTGTGTACAATTTCGGGTTGTTGTGGTTTTGGTTGCTGATTATGATTGTGATTGCGTGGCGGCAATTCATCCAAAATGCCACCAACAGGATTACGTGAGGCAAATGGTGGCTCAAAGATGCCAGGACCAGCAGCAGCAGATGATCCCGATCCTGCTGTAGTAGGATTTGGAAATGCAATAGGGTTAACTATAGTGCGACCAGGTGGAAACATTTCATCGAATGTGGCTGAGCCTAAAATTTCATTAGCAACATTTAAAAACTTTTTGGATAGTCCACGTTCCAAGCCTGGCACAATTTCATTCAAATATAGATCCTGATTATCATTGATAAGTGTATTGCCAACATCCCCAAGTACTCCGTCGCCATTGAAGAGATTATCCAGATGCAACTTGAAGTCCTTAAACTGTATTCTCATTGTGAATTTGGTAAACTTGACATATTCCAGTCCATTGCGCATATAACGTACGCCGCGCATTTTAACTGAAGCTTTGGCATTATCTATAAATAAAAATCAATGAGTTTTCAAGGATGCTTAATTTTATATATAGATTTGGAACTTACCAAAGAAACCGCGCATATTGCCTCTGCCCTTAATGTCTAGCAGTAAAAGATTCAGTCGCATAAAGTATTTACCCTTAAAATCGATTCTTGGCAATGTTATCCATAGATCATATGAAATATCCTCAGGTTTGGCACTACAGAAATATGAGAGTTATATAAGAAAACTATTGTAATATCTCCCAAAACTGTAAACCTACATAATACGATCAATGATAAAGTTACTGCCGCCAGTTGCTTCCAATTCTGTAAAAACAGCCTGAAATTGACTACTCTGCCCCAGTTCAATATTATCCAATTGCAAAGGTTCCAGCGGAGGCGTTCTATAACCATCTCCAAGATTTCCATGTACAAGTAATGGACGCAACTGATAGACGGCATTTGTAATGCAACGTTCCAGCTGTGGATCATCACGTGAACATGGTGTTATGCTCGGAGCTGTAGAAATATATAGACATATGGGAAGTTAGTAGCACTATGTAGAAGAAACTCAGAATGATATGTGTCATTGACTTGTTTAGACCTTAACCAAGAAACGTGTTGCCTTCATTTGTTGCATACAAATTGCTGCGTTTGCAATTCTATGAAATGTTGTGTCACTTTGTCAATTGGTCAGCTAGTCAGTTGGTCAATTGGTCAGTTAAACAGTTGTTCAGTTATTTGTATGCTTTGTTTACTTTATTTGGCTTATTTGGCTATTGGTCAACCTTGAATGTCTCGACGGGCCCAATAATTAATATGCGCAACAGCTGCAAGCGACACGTTCTTGTTGTTGTTGTTATTGCAATTATATTTTTGTCACTATAATGTTAGTTACTATGACTTGAAGACGAGTTCAGTGGCCTCAAGTGGCACTGTGTAAGCCTAAATAGACATAAAGTTGGCCATAGTTCAGCTATGCCCTGGGAAGTGTGAAACTATAAATAATAATTAACTGAAATCATAGAAAAACTTTTGTTATGTTACTTATTAAGTTTTAGAGAAAAACTTAATCATTCAATGCATGGATTATCTTTTTTTTTATTAATTTGAATATTAGTTATTAATTTAATATATTTTTTTTTATATTATTATTATATATTAATTTATTTAAATTTTCAATTATGGAAAGAACATAAAATAAATTTTAGAGAATATTAAAATGAGAATTAGAAATTATAAAAGTAACATTTATAAAATATTTATTTAACATTTTGTTTACTTAATTAAAATAAAAAATATAAATTGATGACAATTTAAATATAAAAATATAAATATATTTTTTTTTTTAAAATATTCTTTAGAAGAATTAAAATACAATTTGTAGTTTATGCAAGTATTTTAAATGAAAAATACAAATTATTTTTAATATTGTAATTGTAATAAAATTAACATTTATAAAATATTTATTTAACATTTTGTTTACTGAATTCAAATAAAATATAAATTTAATTCAATTTAAATATAAAAATATATATATATATATTTTTTTGAAATATTTTTTTATTAATTTGAATATTAGTTATTAATTTTATATATATTTTTTTATATTATTATTATATATTAATTTATTTAAATTTTTATTCAATAATTTATAAATTATAATATTTATTATATGTGCATTTTATTTTATTTAATTTTAGCTCATTTTTATATTTATTTATTTAATTACTTTTATTTATTTTATTTCTAAATTTCATATTTTTGTATTTTATTTTATATCAATTATATTTTAAATAATAAATTTATTATAATATTTATTACATTTGTATTTTATTTTAATTGATTTTTTTATTTATATTTATATTATTTATATTTATATATTTAATTACATTTATTTATTTCATTTTGTAATTTCATATTTTTTTATATTTTATTAAATATTTCTTTTTATTTTTAAATATTAATTATTAAATATTATTTTGATTTTAGCTTCATTTTTTATATTTATTTATTTAATTACATTTATTTATTTTATTTTTTAATTTCATATATTTTTTTATATTCTATTAATTTTTTTTTTTTATTTTTAAATATTATTTTTTTCAAATTAATTTTAAATAATTTATTTATTATAATATTTATTATTTTTTTATTTCAATTAATTTTAATTCCACTTTGTATTTATTTATTTTTCTATTTTTTTTTTTTTGATTTCTTAATTTCAAATATTTTTTTTCTTCCAGCTGATTGATTGATATTTTGGCAAACTGGCAATGATTGACCTTCAGTTGAAAATATATTTTCCGGCCATTGCATATAATAGTAAAAATACTTACGCAACTTAGCGCTGCTCCAGTGGCATAATGCCAGCAACAAAAATAATAACAATAACAATTGCATTTGTAAATGCAATAATGTTTGGCAACGCTGTGCGATCATCTTGAATTAACCCAAGATACTTGTCGGAATTAAATTTAAGGAGCGCGAGTAGCTAAACTTAGACACTAAGTAAGTGTCTATATATATATATATCTATAGTTTAAGTGTAGTTTAGTATACACGATATTGTATTATGGAACGGAAACCGAAAGTGAACCGTTGTCGTTGCGCTCGAATGATCGACTAAAGATACGTCAAGTCGCCCGCTTGTCTTTTGATTGAATTAAACAACGCATCGTGAACTGAACTAAGCGACGTTTCTTTCATAGCATTTTACGACTTTATACTGACTATCTGACTAATACTATAATAATAATAATAATAATATGCCAAAAAAAAAAATATATATACAATGAAGAAGAAGAAGAGCTACATATACATGCATATAAGTTTTTGTATCTTTGTATCTATTGGAAATGAGAGACGCGACCAAGCCTCATAAGTTTAGACGTCAAACGTCGACAATGACGACCCTGGGGCACGTGAGTGTGCGAGTGTGCGAGCTTTGCATGTAAAGTAAAATTTATGTAGTTTTAAGTGAATTAAAACAATGCTTAAATCGCCTCTGTAATGTTTAATATAAATAAATAAATGCAAGCAAAAAATCAACTTTCAACATTTGAATAATAAATTTTTAGCTACCTGCTCATTTCTACATCTTTAGCTTCTTTTGCTTCTGCTTCATGTGCTACTCGTTACGCAGTGCTACAAATTGAAAATCAAACACTTTGTTCTTAGCATTAAAAACAAAAAAAATTTGTCATCAAAACTAGACAACAACAAGAACAATAAGAAAATAAAAATACAAGAAGCCAAAAAAAAAAGAAAAAAATACATACGAAAATATTTATATTTTATCATGCAAATTTTTGTACATTGCTAACGAAGCAAATATAGCTGCAATTTAAGGGAAGTTCAGATTATGCTTGCCCATAGAAGGTAAAGCAGGGAAACTGTAGATGACATAATATTATGGAAAGAACATAAAATAAATTTTATAGAATATTAAAATGAGAATTAGAAAATGTTAATGCAACATTTATAAAATATTTATTTAACATTTTGTTTACTTAATTAAAATAAAAAATATAAATTGATGACAATTTAAATATAAAAATATATATATATATATTTTTTTTTAAATATTCTTTAGAAGAAATAAAATACAATTTGTAGCTTATGCGAGTATTTTAAATGAAAAATACAAAATATTTTTAATATTGTAATTGTAATAAAATTAACATTTATAAAATATTTATTTAATATTTTGTTTACTTAATTAAAATAAAAAATATAAATTGATTACAATTTAAATATAAAAATATATATATATATTTTTTTTTGAAATATTCTTTAGAAGAATTAAAATACAATTTGTAGCTTATGCGAGTATTTTTTAAATGAAAAATACAAAATATTTTTAATATGTAATTTTAATACAATTTTATAGTAATTAAAACCCATATAAAGTTTCATGAATATTCTACGCTCAACTGTCATTAAAGCAGCACACAAAAAATAAAAAAAAATCAAATGATCTGGAATCAATTGTTGCCCACTTTAGAAATGATTTAAAGAACTGAAGTATGTATTTTAGTTAAATAATTTAACTATTCAAGCAGAAATCCAATGAGTACAAAAAAAAAAAAGAAAGAAAGAAATGATGAGACACGCAGCAAGTCAATTGATTGCTTGCTTTATGCAATTTCAATGACAAAAGGCAACATCATTTTGCTACAAATGAATGATAGAAAACAATTGTTGCAACCACAAAAATATATATATATATTTTCGACTGAAAGCCAACCCCCTCCTGCAGCTATTCGCGCCTCTTGGCATTGCAGTGAAGCGCGATGACCCTTGACACCCAATGCACACTTCAGTTGGCAGTGGGGGTTGCAACTAGTTGCAACAACAGCAGCAACAGCATACTAACCTACAAAACTAATCCAGCAAGCGCAGCTGTAAATTGTTGTAATTTTGGCTCTTTAATGAGCATTAAAATACTTGTAGAACACGTTAGATTTCCTTTACTTAACCAATGATACGTGGCAAAAAAAAAAAACGAACTCAAAAGTTACCTGAACATAAAAACCTGACACGCATTTAAATGATGGCTATATCTATCTGCCTCTCTCTCTCTCTCTATCTCTATCTCTCACTCACTCTCTAGCTATTGCTGTGCATTTGGCAGGCCATCAGCAACAGCAGTTTCAACCCTCCACCTCCTCTACACCCACTCCTGCTACTTCATCATATGCAGTAGAAGCTTGTTCCTGTTGTTGTTGTTGTTCTCCCCCAGCCCCGCCTACCAGTTGAAAGTTTTCTTTTATTTATGCCGTTTTGAAGAAGATAGAAACACATCAAATTTGGTAACAAATTACATTTGATGCATGTAATAAAAATTTCGCACAGCTGTAGAAAATACCTTGATATGCTTGTGCTGAGAGAGAGAGAGAGAAAGAGAAAAAAAATATACAGAAAATAGGCGTTCACACCGCATTTTGGCCTAATTAAGTTTTCAAGTGCAATAAAATGATGGCTCGGACAGACAGACAGACAGAAGAACGGTACAGTTGAATGGTCGCTCGTTCAGTTGTATGGCAGCATCACATTCGCATCTTACAATTGCGTGCGGGCATCAAATTTGCGCGAAAAGTACATAAAAACACAAGTTAAAAACTTAAATGGATTTTGCCAACGAATGACGAACACGCTGATGATGCAGGGGCAGTACAGGCAGCAAAACACATTTCACACTCTCACTCTCAGCTTCCAGTATCCAGCTCCCATATACAACAACATTCATCTATTCATCTAAAGTAGCTGCTCTCTTATTTCTTGATTTGTCGTCCACGCCTACGTTTTGGCTGTGATTCCTCTGTTTCTACTGCTGCTGCTCCTGCTGTTGTTTCTTCATCGTTGCTAACTACACGACGCTTACGAGATTGTGTTTTTCGAGCAGTTTCTCGTTGCTTTGCTGGCGGTGGCGGCGTCGGCGGCGCTGACTGCTCCATTTCATCTTCATCATCTATACCATAAGAAACTGACTCTGCCCCAGTGCTGGCCACCTCATCATCACTTTCAACATTCTCTTGCTGCACTTCTATTGCTTCTCCTTCATTATCATCATCAACATTGTCGCCAGCATCTAAATTGCTATCGGATACCTCAATCTGGCTGCTATGCGAATATGTACGCTCAATGACAGCCTTTAAGTCACCAGATTTAATATTAAAATCTCGTACAGCACCAAAATGTAAATAGTTAGCCATACGATCATTGGTTTTAGCCTTCTTTGATAATAATATAATATGCTTATTAAAGTTCTCAATGGCCAATATTACTTTAGGTATAAGACGTGTCTCACGCAACACTTTGGCACGTTCAGCTTGTGGCTTACGTTTCGTTGTTGGCTGTTGAGCCTGATCATCAAGTATGTTATACTCCACATACGAAATAAGTTGATAAATATTCGCAGGCAATGGTTTGCCAACATTACGCAACAGTTGCTCAAATCTGCAAAAGAAATTAAAAATTATTAAAATAAATATAAAATTAAAATTAAAATTTAACTTACTTTATGCTCTTGCCACTATTATTATCAGCTGTATAAGCAACCAAATAATGTCTAGCCAAATTCTTAAGGCATGTGTAAAGTTGTATTAACAATTTCATTAGACCATCCATATGTGTGCCAAGTGGTATGCAAACATTTGTCATTTCTAGCAATGTGCGTGTGATGAGTATTAATTGTGTACAAATTGAACCTTCTAATGCCTCAAGATTGCCACGACAATAGACACGATCTGTTTCTGGTACAATATTACATTTATATTTCATATTATTTGCTTTTATAATGAAATAATCAACATCCTCCAATTGTTTTTGTAGCACTGCATATAAATATTGCAAACAAGTTGCAGTCGTTGACATACTTAATGTTTTTAATTCTAAATCCTTTTGTTCTCTATCATTATCATTATCATCATCATTCTGTCGGCCTAGCACTGCACCCAATTGTCGGGCAATGGCATTAAAGAATGGCCCAGAATGTGTCTTTTGACGTTGTATAAATAATAAACGATGCACAATTCCCATTTCTGGATTATGCAATTTCCATGTCTGACAAAAATTAAGTAGCCATGTATAAGAATCAATTGTGGCACGTTCATCATATCCAATGTGCTCATAAAGTAATTCTAATGCTTCAAGTAAATAAACTGGCAACTTGGCACCATTAGCATCTGTGCTAAGTGTTGCTGCTGTTTGACTATCACTGGCATCCTCTTGCATATATTTATGTAATACATCCTGCAGCACATATGTTACACCTTTGCTTTTGTTAATTATAGCCATATCTAAGATGAAATAAGGAAGAATTAATTTCAGGCGTCTGTCTATGTTTCGCTACTTACCAAAACCCTTGACAAAATCTTTAAAACGTTTGTCATATGTTACATGCGCTGTGCGTATGCATTGCATAAAACATTTGGCAGCCAATGCAGCGCTTTCCAAATCAAAATCACGCCATAGCTCTGGCAAACGTTGTATACAACGTTCATAGACAACTTTTGTAATATCCGTCAAGAGTTTTATCATACGTTTGCTATATGTCAATTGTTTATAATCAGGCTCCTCACGTATAGCTTGCACTTTCTGTGCTGTTATCTCTAGCACATAACGTACCAGCGGCTCATAGCTACGCAATTGATTTGTATTCTCCACAGAGGCAAAGGGCACATGATCACTGGCATTAAGATTAAAATTGAAATATTGATTAGTATGAAATATATATATAGATATATATATGCTACTCTTCAACTTACTCATGCAGCAAATGCAATAGTTTCTCCAATATGGCCAATTCCCATATATTCTCTGGCTGTGTGCACATTTTCTTTAACTTAGCTGCATTCACCGTCAGATTAAGTGTTGCACTGTTGCTTTCATTGATTGATTGCTGCTGTTGCTTTGTTGACTTTTGTGTTTTCTTTGATGTTTCTGCTAATTTTTGCAGATCCTTTAATAATTTCTGATGCTGTTTGAACAATGGCAACACTTGACGTATGGCATCATTGTTGGTCTTAGAGCTGAGTATGGCATGTGAGATAAGTCCTTCGATAAGATTCAATTCTTGTTGCATGCGTGCACATTTGTAATGTGTGGCAGGTGGCGACTAATATAAAATTAAAATTCATTTACATTTTCTATATATTTTTCAGTTTTTACTTACAGCATCCTCTAGCTGCAAACGATTTGCTAATAAACGTTCAGTGCACATGCTCAACAATCGTTGCATTTCACGCACATCACAGCCAGTGGGTGCACGCTCAAAGACTATCAAACAATGTGAAACAAATTGTATTAAGCAGCCAAGATTATCCTTTAATTCCAATTGCTCATCCTTAGCGTTAAGCAGCAAATCATAATTAATGCCAAATTGTATATCCAAATCATCTGCAGACTGTGAAGCATCTGGCGTTGGCGTATCAAAAAAGCTACGAAAATGAAAATCAACAAATTGTAAAATATGTGGCACCAATTTTGCATTAAGCTCAACAGCACGCTGTAAATCTGAAATGTAATAAATATTAATAGCATAAATATAGAAATATATATAATAATTACAACTAATTACTTTCATAGAGTGTACGTCGTATATCCAATTGTTGTTCAAAGCAACTACGTAAAATGCCAACAATTTCTAAAGTTAACATATCAAAATTACGCTGCGGATTATTGCGACTACCCAATGAACTTTGTGTCATCATAGAGAATCCGGAAATGTTATGCTGCGTACAAAAGCTACTTGCATTCTGCGATTGACGCACGGAATTGCTATGATTTAGCTGCTTGAGAATCATACAAAAGCCAAAGATGGCCATGCGACGTGTACGTAAATCTCTAAAGGAAAATAAAATCAAAATTAATATTAGACAAAGTTATAAATGAGATCAGTTGCTCACTTGGTCATAGCTTTACGTAGCACATTGATGAGAGCATCACGTACGCGATTTGATAGCTTTAACAATGGCAAAATAAAGTTCATCATGCGCATTGACTGTTCACCAGGCAGCTAAAGTAAAGAGCAAAGCAAAGAGTTAGACATGATAATAGATAAGGGAACTTTGAACTTTGACTTGCCCATAGAAAATCTTCCATGACTGTTGTAATGGTGTCCAGACACTCAGAGACTGTATAAGTATCCGCAACGCTCAAAATAGTTAAACATTCTACAAGAATTAAAATATAAATATAACAGTTTAATATTAATATTAAAGATCATTAACTACCAGAGTATTGATTCTGTTCCTGATCCACAACCATCCATTCAGCAATACGTTTAATTATGCCTTGGCCAAACATAAATCTTCTGCGTATGAATTTCGTTAGAAATGTAATGGCCAATGTATTAAGTTTTGGTGCATTTTGTGCCTTTAATAGTGTAAAGGCCAAGTTTACTAAGCCAGGTGTTATAACATCTTTGCCATCTTTATTCTGATCAATGAGTACAGTGAAAACTTGCAGTAAATCAACTTGCTTGCGTTGCAATGTATCACGACACCAGACTGAATATTCTGATAGTGTGCGTTCATCTTCATTATGTTTGATAACATTACGTAGAAAAGGTAAGAGAATGCAGCTGGATAAACGTGCAGATTCTGGATCACGATTAACAGCAGTCATTGAAATAATGGCACTGAGCATAAATGGCGTTAATATGACATCAGGCATATGTAAAAAGTTCTATAAGAAAAAAATTCAATTAAAATTATATTTTTTATTTTAAATATTTTTTTTTTTAAAGCTTACTCTTAGCATTATTGCCACATGCTGCTCACTTAGCAGATACATTGTACAATAATTCAAATGATGCAATACTGTTTCTTCTGCCTCGCGTAACTCTTTATCCGAATATGAATCTATAAATAAGAATTAAATCCCATATAGAATAAATGAACATAATTATATAAATTACTTGAAATACCAATGCTATCGAAATCTGTAGAATTGCTACACATATCAGAGAAGACGCGTTTGTAATAGTTTCTATAAAAATATTTTTCCAATGCCAGCAATGGAATTATTAATTGTGCTGCATTATTACACATGGTGAACAATTGATAACAAAGTGCTGGCAATTCCATAGGCGATAGCTCTTGCAGTGCACCAGCAAATTTATTAAGCACAATTACACGCTCGCCATTGCTTAGTTTTAGTGTGCTGCAGGAATAAAGAAAAGACAATGAGCATGAGAGTTTCACTTGACTCTAGAGGCAACTCACCTAAACATATCAGCAATAGGCGTTAGTATTGTTGTTGGCCAACGCATTGTACTTAAATTGCGTATTGTATTGTCTCTTAGTTCAGGTCCAGCCATGGCAATTTCATTGATAATAAGCTTTGGCTTTGCAATCAGCATAAATAATGTTTCTGGCAGCAAGTCTTTCCATGAGACACATTTCGCATCGCCAGCACGCATATCATCAATACAATGTTCTAATATCCAATTTAATTCTTCTGATGAATAACTATGCAAATCTTGACATAGACGTGTTATTAAATCCATGCTCTGCTTATAGCTGATTTCAATGCTACGTAAACCATTGAGAAAACATTTGACACATGCGAAACGTTTGTCGCGCGTCTCTGCATTGCTTGCATCGCACGCAAGCAACAGATAATTCCAGAAGTTGATGCATTCCTTTCGTGTTAATTTGGCATTTAGTGTTGTTGTTAACTATTTCAATTAGAATATTACAAATGTATTTTTAATGTTGCGCATATATAAAGTATCTGATGACACTCACCTCTTTGATGCTACTATTTTTTATGAGTTCACGAAGTTCATCAATTTTATTTTTCTCACCTAGTTTGCATACCTTGACATCTAGTGGGACAGACATTTTACTTTAATTCTTTTAAATAACTTCACAAAGCAAATTAATTTGTAAATTTCATTTAAAATTAATTCCGCCACATTTTCGCGCTGTTTTGCTGCTAACTGGTGATGGAACTTGAAACTATTCTGACTAACTGGTGATGGAACTTCTATAGCTGCTGCATATCGATAGGCTTAAACAAGCAATCGATGCTGTTTTTGTGCCAGCACAATTAGAAAACAAATATCGATAGGCAAATTGGTTAACATAAACATGAACTATGTAGTGACACATC
>JBAMBR010000840.1:0-21880 GCA_037044475.1 Zaprionus obscuricornis
TGTCTCTGTAATTTTTTCAAGTCTTGTCAAATATTTGTATACAGCCATCAATCGCAATGCGACTCTTGTCTTCAACTTCGACTTGGGTTTCGAATTCGATTCTTAATTTTTGTATCCCATAGCAATCGGTTTACAGGCGAATGAACCGCAACGGCAACGGCAACGGCAACGGCAGCCATAAGAGTCATAAAACCCGCGAGGCGTACGTAAAAATATTTATATTTGATTTGTGATTACGTTGAGGCAATAAAATTGGGGACAGACGGACAATGTGAAGGACAGACAGACTGAGTGCAGTGGACTGACAAATGTTGAATGTTTAACTTGAAGTGCACTTCACTTGCACTTTCCACATTAGATTAGCTGTTCATGGGCGGGGTGTAGGTCTCTCTTGGCTGTTGAGTTCACTAACTTCTGTCTAGTGTGACTTGCCGCAGCTAATTGCAACTTGAGATGTTGCACTGATGTCAATGATGCTGTTTGCCCATTAGACGATCGTCTGCTTGCCACACGCTCAGCTGAGCTCAGTACTCTGCGTTCAGTGGTCTGTGGATGTTTTGCAGATCTTGGATTCAATGTTTGTTGCGGTTGCCGCAAATGAAATCGAATCAAAGCAACAGTTGATGCCACCTCACACACTCATGTGGCACGCATTCGAGTGTGGTAATTTGCAATTTTATGCGTTTTACACGCGCTCTCTGCGTGCAACTTGCGCAGCAAATGTATCTATATCTATATCTGTATCTGTATCTGTATCTATAGCTATAGCTATAGCTATAACTTTAGCTTTAACTTTAGATGTATCTGTATCTGTATCTATGACAAGCGCAACGCATCTGCAAGATACATTTACAGCAGCTCTGCCACATGGCAAGACAACATATTTTGCAAGCAACTTTTGCGGTTGCCCAGTCTAAGATATTTCTCTGCCTTCAACTTTAACTGCTGCTATAATGATCAGCTAGAGCATGCAATAAGATCTGACTCTCTCTCTTTCTCTCTCTCTCTGTGGCTCTGCTCTAATGTCTTAAGATTGCAGTAGATATATATAATTCTATTAAATTGCTTTGAAGATTAGGCAAAGTTTACTGCATCTAATGCATTTATGCAGCTTGAGAAATGAGCATATAAATCTACAATGAAGAAAATAAATGTTTAACTGTTTCATAAACTCTTGAAATCCTTTCCGCATTGACAGCATCGCATAAATTGTAAGTAAATGAATTTCATGAATTTAACCTTTACATTAACTGTACTTACTGTACAGCAAGGATATTGCTGCGCACAGGAAACTGCGTCATTTTGGAGCCGTAATAAAACTGCTTACAACATGCCAACAATTGATATTTATCTGCCTTATCACCTTGCCGCCATCATGAACGAGAAAAAGTCTGAACTACAAAATTACTTTCAATTAATGCGTAGCCATTGAAAAGGACTCGCTCTGCATTGCAACAGCAAGAGCAGAGCAGCAGCAGCAGCAGCAGAGGCAGATGTTTTCTATATACATTTTTCTACTAGGTAAAAAGAAAGACAGACCTGACAAACCTGTGCATGCATGGCTCAAGAACAAGAGCAAAAAGGAGATAGTCTGTGTTGAGACTATGCCTGTAATAATACAGCCAGGACATTTGGGACTGAGACACACCAATATCCTTAACTATTAAAGTACGATGTTTTCATGGTTCAAACTGCCAGTGTCAGGATACGTTGATGCGTTACGTTGCGTTGGTCCTGAGCATCAGCAGCAGCAGCAGCATTGAAGATATTGTATCTTAAAGATATTTCGTATGCTCATTCGTATGCTTCAGTTGGCAGCTGCCACACACTTGAAGATTTTTTTTTTTTTTTTCGTTCTGTTTATATAAATCGAATTTTCAGGTCTTGCTTTGCTTTGCTTTTGCTTATAGTATGTCTCGTCTCGTCTTGTCTTGTCTTGTCTTGTCTCTGGGTGCGTCTTTTGTCTCGGCTGAGCGCATTCGCTGCAAAGTGGTTGCCACTGGCTCGGATTACATGCCGCGCACTTCTAGCTGTATGCATACGCATATGTATATACAGATACAGATACAGATACATAGCTACAGTAGTCACCCCAATGAAAAGTTGTATATAGATAGATAGATAGATATATGTTCCTGTTTTGTTTATAAATAGTTGGCAGTGAATTGTTTTCTCTTTTGATGTGCTATGGGGCAATGGGCTTGCTAAAAGATATAATGATCCACTTGGCAGAGCTTGAAAAGAATAACAACAACAACAAATCAACAACAAACGTGATCGCGATCGTAATTTGATCAGTTTCCCAACGGAAATTCTAAGCGACACGCCGCGGCGCATTCCTTTAACTTCGTTTCTTCTCTCTCTCTCTCTCTCTCCCTCCTCTCACCCTTTTTACTTGATTGAATGCCATTTTATTTGATTAATTAGTTGAAATTCTAATGGCATTGGAAAAAAATAAGAAAATTGGAAATTGGTTTTGCTTTTCGGTTTTTTTTTTGTAGAGCAGGTAACATTGATCTACATAATGCAGCGTTTGCATTCCGTTCTACTGCACTTCTTGGAATACAATTTATATATCATTTGTAATTTTAATATTGGAATGTTTTTAATTACTTTTATTTTTGGGTTTGGGTTTGGTTTTCGTTTCGTTTAGTGATCATTTAACTTACCTCCTCGTAGGTATTTTCTCTGGAACTAGACTGTGTGCTGCTGGCGATTGAACGACGAAACATTTCGCTGTAATGTGTAAAGAGAAAATAGAATAAAATTAAAACTAAAAATTAAGTAACAAAATTTATATATAAAATACAATTTAAAAAAAAAAAAATTAAAATTTATTAAATAAATAATTTATTTATTATTTAAGTATTTTATTTTTTATTATTTAAGTATTTATTTAATTAAAGTATTTTTTATTGGTTTTGTATTATGTTATTTTTTTTATATATATTTTTATAGTGAGAAAATAAGAAAAATTATTGCAAATTAATTGATAAAATATAAAAACATGTGAAAATTGGAAAATTAATAGAGAATTGTTGCTTGATGAAAATAAAGATATTGTAAAAAAAATTAAATAATTCTAAAATATTTTTAAACTAAATAAAAAAAATTTATATATAAAATAATATTTTTTAAAAATAAAATTAATATTAATTAAAAACAATAATGGATTTTTAAGTATTTTTAATTGATTCTTTATTATTTTATTTATTTTTTTATATTATTATAATGATAATATAATTAAAATTATTGTAAATTAATTGATAAAATATAAAAAATGTGAAAATATGAAAATTAATACAGAATTGTTCCTTGATGATAATAAAAATATTATAAAAAAATTAAATAATTTTAAAATATTTGTAAAATATAAAAAAAAAAATTTAATAAATAATTTGTTTTTAAATATTTTGAATAAATTGTGTAATACTTTTTCTTAATTTATAATAATGACAAAATATGAATAATTATTACAAATTATATTTTATCAATAATATAAAATAAAAAAAATTAAAATAATAAAATTAAAATCAAAACTTAAAAATTTAAATCGTATTTTTTTTGTAGGTTTATATAAAATATAAAAATAAATAAAGACAATTATGTTTATTTATTATAAAATAATTCATAGGAAAACTTTTCGTAAAGTTCTCGTAATATAAAATACGACAAATCGTTTCGAGCCATTCTATAACGACACGTTAAAATCACATAAATAGCAATTAGTCAGTAGTTGTATGTGAAGAGTTTTGCTGTATGGAGCGTAGCTGAGTGCCATGTCCAATGTAATGCCAAACGCGACCCACACACGAAACGCACGTTGGCAATTAGCATAATTTATTAATACGACTAAACTCACACACACACATACACACATATATATATATATATATATACAAAATGAAACTAGTTTTAATATAGAAATTAAATAAATATGTATATGAAAAACAAAAGAAATAATCGCAAGCTGTTGATAAAACGCTTACCTTAAACGCTGGCAGGCTGTGGGCGTGTTGACAGTGAGATTGGTCCTTGAATCGCTCAGATGGGCGATCGAGTTGCATAAGCTATTGTTCATATTATTATTATTATTATTATTGAGCATAATGTTGTTGTTGTTAAGCTTGTTGTTGGTCGTGTGACCAGCAGCAGCAGCAGCAGCAACAGGCGCAGCAGCAGTTAGCACTGTTGCGGGCATCTTGCGTGCTTCAAGCTGACCAAATATGGCGCCTCTCATTAACTTGTCTTTTTTTTTCGGGGCTTGGTATTTTTTATATATATTTTTTTTTGTTTGATTTTCGTTTTTCGCTTTTCGTATTTTAGTATTTAGTGTTTAGTTTTGTTGTTCGTCCCACACGATGACAAGATTCGACACGATGCGACGCGACGGCACACGAACGTCTTGCTCTATATGGTATGTTTAGCAAGTTTCTTGATTTTTTTTTTTCGCTTTTTTTGGTTTATTTTTTTTTATTTATTTTTTATTTTATTTATGTGCATTAAGTAAAATGTTGCTAATTTTTCGTTTGCTTTTTGCTCCTTTTATGGCCAAAGAATGAGGCTGATAAATCAGCAAACAGAATAATAACGAATCATATGAACAAAAAAACCAAAACATCAAAAATGTCCCCGAAGCACACGTCTTCTTCTTCGTCTTCGTTTTTGTTTAATTAAATCGTTTTCCCAGTAGATAAAACAAAAAAAAACTGCGACGATTATGTTACCTTTTATGGCGGCTTTAACGCTCGTTTTCAATTATTACGCAATTTTGATATAAAAATTAGGAGTTTTTTTTTTATTTTTATTGTGTAGCTAAGACACAAACCCGACGACAGGTGTCCAATATGTGTAAGTACAATGTGGCAAAATGTAGTGAGTGGCGAGTGGCATGTGGCGAGTTTGACAACGAGTTCGACTTCTTGCTGCGACGATTACTAAAACAAAACTGATTTATGTCTGTCACAAGGCGTGCAGTGCAGGCAATTGTTGCTGCTGCTGTTGCTGTTGCGGCTGCTGTTGCTGTTGCAACTGCTACTGCTACTGTTGCGCCCCAAACTGCTCCCCAACCCGATCACTGGACGACAATTAGTTCTACATGTCGTCACACGTCGTAAGCCACAGGAAGCCACAAGCAGCGGCAGCAAAACAGTAACAGCAACAGCAACAGCAGCAGCAGCAACAGCAGCAAGAGTAGCAGCAGCAGCAAAAACAACCAGCAGCAATACAACAACATAAACAACAACAAGAAGTACAACAGTTGCCAGCTTTTTGGGGGGGACGCTAGCAGCGCTTTGTCTGTCTGCACTTTCATCTCTTCTTTGGTTTTTTTTTTTCTGCTACAAATACTGATACTCATACTCATACTCATACTCGCACTCACTCTGTTATAGCAATACTCATACTCGTATTCATACTCATACTCATACTCATACTAATACTCATACTGATACTTATATTCATACACAACTCTCTTAGCTTCTTTCCCCTGCCCTTGGCTTATCATTTCTCCCTACTTCTCCCTCTCATCAAGCGATACAATATCTCTTGCGGTTGTGTAATGCGACAACAAAAAGCGATCAGATGTCCTTCTACGGATGTGCGCATTGCTCTTTCTTAATGATCTTCACTTTAACAGTGAGCAACACAATAACAACAACAACAGCAGCAGTAGCAGCAAAAAGGCAAAGGAGAAAAAAAAAAAGATTGCAACAACAACAAGGTAAAAGTTGTGACTATGACAAGCTGTGATATCAGAGCTGACGGAAAGACTTAGACTATCGACTGTTGTCAGTCGTCAGTTGAGTGTCGTTTGTACTTACTTATGTAATATATTTCGTTATTCAGAATATTACGACTTTTATTTATTTATTTATTTATTTTATTTATTATTTATTTATTTATTTATCATTGCTTGATTTCCGTTTAAATACAGTTAACTTTTTGTTGCCGTTTTATAGACAAGTGTTATAGACAAAGACTTAAAAAAAAAAAAAACATTTTAATAACACTTTAATATTAGGTTAATGATTTGACTTTTTGATGCATTTACTGTTGCATTACTTTTCGCATCACTGTCACGGTGACAGCTGCTGCTGTTGTTGCAGCTGTGTGTGCGGCGTGGTGCTAACTAATCAACAATCTCAACTCATTGCCAATTGCTCGTCCTCTAGTCATAACATGGTACAAAGTTACTCATACATATACTCATACTCATACTCATACTCATACTCATACTACTATGAGTACTCATAGTCATTCGTTGCAGTTGCCGTTGCAGTTGCTGTTGCTCATCTTCCTTTTGCACTGATGATAAACTACATTAATGCCCCTTAAGTATGCCCATGTTTGTTGGCTACCAAATACGTGACAAGGGCTATTGACTAGTTGCTACTGCAACCAGCAACTTGCTACTTGCTACTTGCTACTTGCTACTTGCAAACTTGGCAGCTGGCTAAAATTTTGCTGCCATGTAATTGCTGTTTGTGCTCACACTGCCATTTACCATTCAAAGCTGTCTTTTTCCTAGCTAAATGAGCAAGCGAGAGAGCAAAAAATAAAAAACTGGCGTTGCAAGTTAACGATTGCTGCCACTGTTTACTACATGTTGCAATTGCAACTTGTGCCTGCATGCTGTCGCATTGAGTTTTGGTTTCTGTGCCAAGCACAGATCCTAAAGGTCATTGCTAATAACTGACGCTATCCCTCTGTCTGTCTGTCTGTCTCGCTGTCTGCCAGAATCATTATGTCTGGACACGGCGACACTTCCGTTTCCACTTTGCGGTAGACCTAAAGATTTTGCGCCCCAAAACTACTGCTGCTGCTGCATGAAACTTGATAACCTGCGAAAGTGGCAAACAGGATGAGTTTTACCTTGCCTCATGCTGGCAAGTAGCATCGACGGAAGTCAAATGCTTTGTTTCTGCATTTTTTCATAATTATTACGAGCACAATGTAAGCTCCAAGCTTTAAAACATAATTTCAATAATAAAAAAAAAAAAAATTGTTATTAAATTTTATACCCGTGAGTCAAGAAATTTGCCTACACGCTGTAGTGAAGGTGCGGCCTGTGATTCGTTGCCGAAATAATTTTTGTTTTTTTTTTGGCTAAAAAGTGACAGGTTGGACGCACCTAAGTTGCAGCATGTTGCAACATGAAGCTAAGCCAAAAGCCATTGCCCTGACATTTGAGTAACGTTGAGTCTTTAGTTAGTTGTAGAATTAGTAGCTCATATCCGTTGCAAGGCATTTCTTTGACTAGAGTTGTTCTGGTCAGGGACACGCTTCGTTGCATGCTACATATATAGACTGAGAGAGAGAGTGAGAGAGAGAGAGAGAGAGAGAGAGAGAAACAGAGATAGTGCTAGTAGATATGGAAATCAGTTTGGCAGCCTGTGACACGTGTTTCTTGCTGCTTTCCATGAAAGTTCAACAGAGTTCAGTCTATTAATCGATAGACTACTTAGTTATGCCTGCTAGCCTTAATAGTAGTTAGTAACTTAGACTAGTGCACTAGTTGACGCCCAGTTAAATGCAATATATATACTATATACTATATATATTATATATATATTTTTTTTCTTTTTTTCATTCTTTTCATTTCTTTTCCTTTTTGCAGTGCGCGACGTCAGTTGCGTCTGCGCACGAACAACGCATTTTTGTGCTTGTCATGCCGGTAATGACTACAACAACAACAAGGAAAACAACAACAACAACAACTGCGCAAAAAAAAAAACAGAGAATAACAAGAACAACAAGAACAACAAAAACATGCTACAAACATTGGAGCTAGGCCAACTGCCCCAACTGAGCCATGAAACTCAACCGTGCGCGTCCATTTCCAAGTTCTACTTCGTCGCTGACTGCGACGTTAACGCTGACAGCGACGTTATTGCTTTTGTTTTTGTTTTTTTTGTAAGGTTTTGTTATATATTTCAAATTCTTTCATGGCATTAAATGTAATGAAAAGCGGGCTGAAAAATGCCCGATAAGTAAAAAAAAAAAAAAAAATATGCACGTGATAATTATAATGACTGTAAGACATGAAAACAAGTCTATATATATATATATGTGTGTGTGTATGTGTGTATATAAAAGTGTAGTTAGTGTCTATGTCTATGCAGATGAAGGAAGTTTTGTCTGTAAATTAGCTATTTGTTAATTTCAGTCATTAAAATGTAATAATAACTTATGGAAAATTGAGAGAAAATTAAATTAAAGACTTACGATCTCTTCTTATTAGCAGCCAGCGATCATAATTGAGCGCATTATAAAGTGAAACTTTTAGAAAAATATTAAATTACTATGTTATATAAAATAAAACATTTTTTTTTTTTTATAAATTCTACTAGTTTTTTTTTTAGAGCAAGGAAAAATGTTTAATATTAAATTATTTTTATATTAAAAGAAGATTAAAAATAAAATTAAAAAATAAAAAAAAAAATTAAAATTTATTTTTTTAAATATTTCTATAATTTATATTTTTAACATAAAGCTCAGAGGAAATTCTGACCGACTTTAGAAGGTATTCCTTGCCAGGATCAACTCTCCAGTCTATTGGATTATGGATTATTATGGATTATGACCATCTGTCCGACTCTAGAAGCTAAAGACTTAAAGTTTGCCAACTCTTACAATGTTGTTTAATATAGCCGATCTGTGATCTATTATAGATCGGATCATCAACAAGCAAGTTGTGCAAATTTCAATTTTCAGCATTAGGATGCCGGATAACACATAGTCAATCAGCACTTTCAACTCTATTTTTCTTACTTGTTTGTTTTAAGCTCATCATCATCTAATACAACATATGTCATGCTATTCTTAATTATGATTCCATCTCAGATCATTATAATTTTCTTTAACTTTTGTTTTGATTTCTCAATTTATTCAGATTTCGAACATTTGCAATTCTAATTGAAATGTTATGCTCTGTCTTTAAACATTTCTCGTTATAATTGATTTAGCTGAAAAGACTTTTCAAATACTGAAATCAGCTTAAATATATATATATATATATATTTTTCTTTTACAACAGCTCATTGTATTTAATAGGCGTAAGAGACACAATTTACAATGCCATCATCTGGGGGTTACATAACAATCTTTACAGCTTTTAGAGTAATGTTGTTCCCACGCTGCTTGTAGTATTTTATCACCTCTACAGTTCTACATATATAATATTTTTGGTCTTACTTCTTATAATTATAATTGAAAGCGGCTACTGGTATTTTGATGTATAAACAAATAGTTTACCTAAGCTTCAAACTCTTCTTCTTCTTGTGCGCCCTCAAAAAGGGCTGTATCCAAGGAGAACAGAGAAAAAAAAAAACAGGAGAATCATTCAACAACAAATCTGTGTGTTCAGCTAACCAAATGAGTTGTGTGTTTCAACTTGTTTTCTTTTTTTTTCTGCTATTTCATCGTAATTATCAACTTGAAAAAGTGCTCATTACGTGCAAGAGAAGAGAATGAGTTAAAGATAGCTAGAGAAAGAGAGAGAGAGAAGGAGGGGGGAAAGAGTTGATCATCAACTGATCATGTTAGAAAGTGAAGCGAGAAACAAGTTACACGAGTCTCAGCTACAACTTTCTGTCCAAGCTTGTTGAGAATCACAGAACAACTTGGAAATCTTTGAGCGGGGTCAGTACAAGATAGATATAATATAATGAAAATATGATAAAATTTTGCCATAAATAAATTCAATTTAAAATTGAAAATGGAAAATATTCATATTTATTTAATTTTCCCTTTAAGCCCATATACTACCACTATTATTATGATATCCGCTTAACAGTACACGCCCATAATACATATTTACATAGACTTACAATGCATTGGCTCATAAATTGAGCACCCGAAAACCTCTTAAAGCCCTTGTCGAAACACTTGTCAGCCGTAAATCAAACACAAATACGCAGAGAATTTTTTTTTTTTTTGAGTTCGATTTCATTTTGCAAAAGTTTTCAACCCTCCCAAAGTCTATAAAGATGACACTTTGATAATCCAGCTAAATGTATATGTACTCTAAAAAATGAAATCAATTGAAACCCGCAGACATTTCACACACACACACACAACACATACAGTTGTCAACATATCAATGAACGTTAAGTCGATTGACTCAAAGCTTTGAGTGTTTTTTATGTATGTGTATTGCATGTGTCACGTGCGACATTTAATTGATTTTCAGCAGAAATAAAAAAAATAACAAATAAATAAAAAGTAGCAGCAACAATGCTTCAACAGTGTCGCCATCAAAATTCAAAATTGATATGCAACTTTGGCACTTGGTAAGAACAAAAGCGATTTTCATAAATTATTCAAAGCTTAACTGCTTCCGTTTTGGGTACGATGAGGATTGTCTGTCGCATCGGACAGATAGACAGAGGGAATAACTGATTGGCAGTCAGATTGACTTCTTCAGGGACTGTTGGATATATAGTGTGGATATTACTTGGCAGTTTGACAAGGTGCTGGACAGACAAAACAAGCGAATAAACACATGAAAGACAAACTGATGGACAATTGGACAATTGGAGAGACAGACTTTAAAATTGTAGACAGAAGTCAGAAAATTGAAGACCAAAGAGCGAAAGAATTGAGAATTGAGAATTGAGGCCTCCAATTGGCGCTGCAGTTGCTTGTTGCGGTTAGCCTCACTGGCAGCGCAGCTGTTTGTATAAATTTCCAGCAAATAACAACAATAACAAATTTCCAATTGCTGCCAACAAAAACAACAACAACAAACGAGTTTATTTTACATTTTATTGTATAATTTTCGGATGTGGTTTTACGGGCAGAATGCCAGCAAGACGCTAACTAACTGACAAACTGATGTACTGACTGAATGATATTCTGATATTCCCTGATATTCTATGGCATAAATTAACGCGTGCAGCTAAATAAAAATACAATAATAACAAGAACAATAACAACAACAGCAACAAAATACAAATAGAAATAAAAATACAAATAAATACAATTTTATTTACATTTAGAAGAGAGAGAAGCGAGAGCTGCTCTTCAAGCTTGGACACGGGTTGAGCCGGTTACGCCCGAGTGCGTCTAAGGAATGCCGCTGACAATGGGGCGGATATTTTTTTTTTTTGAGAAACATTCTATGCAAATTGCATACAGACTAAGACTAGATGGCAGCAAGGTAGACAGACACAGAGTGGAGAGCAGAGCGAAGCAAGGCGATGTCTGACACGCAGTCAGTATTAAAAAAAAAAGGGTTAAGGTTTGCTTGCTGAAGGTTGATCTAAAAATTTATGAATATTAACACAATATTTGTTGTGCTCGCAGTGTGTTTGTAATTAAGCGCAGGACCAACCCAATTTAATAGGAAAACTTTCCATGTTGCATACCACAAATTTGAATTTGAATTTTTTCTATATGTTTTATTTCCCATGCAAATCGCCTGCTGAAAATCAATTAAATGTCGCACGTGACACATGCAACACACATACATACAAACACTCAAAGCTTTGAACATAACTGACTAGACATATTTTGTATCCCTTTTTTTCCATAACTGACCGTTATTGTTTCCTGTTTCCCCTTGGGAGCAACCGTTAGCTTGGCCTTGTGCTTCCTGCTTGAGCGTGGGAGCAAAAACTTTCAAAATTCTCAACTCAATCGACTTAACGTTCATTGATTTATGTTGACAACTGTATGTGTTGTGTGTGTGTGTGAAATGTCTGCGGGTTTCAATTGATTTCATTTTTTAGAGTACATATACATTTAGCTGGATTAATCAAAGTGTCATCTTTATAGACTTTGGGAGGGTTGAAAACTTTTGCAAAATGAAATCGAACTCAAAAAAAAAAAAAAAAAAAATTCTCTCGCGTATTTATGTTTGATTTACGGCTGACAAGTGTTTCGACAAGGGCTTTAAGAGGTTTTCGGGTGCTCAATTTATGAGCCGATGCATTGTAAGTCTATGTAAATATGTATTAAAATTATCGGGGCGTGTGCAACTGTTAAGCGGGATATCATAATAATAGTGGTAGTATATGGGCTTAAAGGGAAAATTAAATAAATATGAATATTTTCCATTTTCAATTTTCAATTGAATTTATTTATGGCAAAATTTTATATATTTTCATTATATTATATCTATCTTGTACTGACCCCGCTCAAAGATTTCCAAGTTGTTCTGTGATTCTCAACAAGCTTGGACAGAAAGTTGTAGCTGAGACTCGTGTAACTTGTTTCTCGCTTCACTTTCTAACATGATCAGTTGATGATCAACTCTTTCCCCCCTTCTTTTTCTCTCTCTCTAGCTATCTTTAACTCATTCTCTTCTCTTGCACGTAATGAGCACTTTTTCAAGTTGATAATTACGATGAAATAGCAGAAAAAAAAGGAAAACAAGTTGAAACACAACTCATTTGGTTAGCTGAACACACAGATTTGTTGTTGGATGATTCTCCTGTTTTTTTTCTCTCTGTTCTCCTTGGACACAGCCGTTTTTGAGGGCGCACAAGAAGAAGAAGAGTTTGAAGCTTAGGTAAACTATTTGTTTATACATCAAAATACCAGTAGCCGCTTTCAATTATAATTATAAGAAGTAAGACCAAAAATATTATATATGTAGAACTGTAGAGGTGATAAAATACTACGAGCAGCGTGGGAACAACATAACTCTAAAAGCTGTAAAGATTGTTATGTAACCCTCAGATGATGCCATTGTAAATTGTGTCTCTTACGCCTATTAAATACAATGAGCTGTTGTAAAAGAAAAATTATTTATATATTTAAGCTGATTTCAGTATTTGAAAAGTCTTTTCAGCAAAAATCAATTATAACGAGAAATGTTTAAAGACAGAGCATAACATTTCAATTAGAATTGCAAATGTTCAAAATCTGAATAAATTGAGAAATCAAAACAAAAATTAAAAAAAATTATAATGATCTGAGAAGGAATCATTAATTTATAATAGCATGACATATGTTATATTAGATGATGATGAGCTTAAAACAAACAAGTAACAAAAATACAATTGAAAGTGTTGCTCGACTATGTGTTATCCGGCATCCTAACGCTCAAAATTGAAATTTGCATAACTTGCTTGTTGATGATCCGATCTACAATAGATCACAGATCGTTCATAAACGTAAGTACAAATTTTATGTGTTAAAAATATGACATTGAAATAAACATGATCGGTCTGCACTTGGCAAACTTAAAGTCTCTTGTCTCCTATAGTCGGGCAGACGGACATAGTCCAATAGACTGGAGAGTTGATCCTGGCGATGAATACCTCCTAAATTAGGCCAGGACTTCTGAGCATTACAAAAATTATAGAAAACATAAACATAAATTATAGAAAAATATTAAAAATAATTAAATAATTTTTTTTTAATATTTTATTTTATTTTTAATCTTCTTTTAATATATTAAAAATTTTTCTTTGCTCTAAAAAAAAAACTAGTAGAATTTATAAAAAAAAAAAATGTTTCTTTTATATAACATAGTAATTTAATATTTTTCTAAAAGTTTCACTTTATAATGCGCTCAATTATGATCGCTGGCTGCTAATAAGAAGAGATCGTAAGTCTTTAATTTAATTTTCTCTCAATTTTCCATAAGTTATTATTACATTTTAATGACTGAAATTAACAAATAACTAATTTACAGACAAAACTTCCTTCATCTGCATAGACATAGACACTAACTACACTTTTATATACACACATACACACACACATATATATATATATATATAGACTTGTTTTCATGTCTTACAGTCATTATAATTATCACGTGCATATTTTTTTTTTTTTTTTTACTTATCGGGCATTTTTCAGCCCGCTTTTCATTACATTTAATGCCATGAAAGAATTTGAAATATATAACAAAACCTTACAAAAAACAAAAGCAATAACGTCGCTGTCAGCGTTAACGTCGCAGTCAGCGACGAAGTAGAACTTGGAAATGGACGCGCACGGTTGAGTTTCATGGCTCAGTTGGGGCAGTTGGCCTAGCTCCAATGTTTGTAGCATGTTTCTTGTTGTTCTTGTTATTCTCTGTTTTTTTTTTTTTGCGCAGTTGTTGTTGTTGTTGTTTTCCTTGTTGTTGTTGTAGTCATTACCGGCATGACAAGCACAAAAATGCGTTGTTCGTGCGCAGACGCAACTGACGTCGCGCACTGCAAAAAGGAAAAGAAATGAAAAGAATGAAAAAAAGAAAAAAAAATATATATATATATATATATAATATATATAGTATATATATTGCATTTAACTGGGCGTCAACTAGTGCACTAGTCTAAGTTACTAACTACTATTAAGGCTAGCAGGCATAACTAAGTAGTCTATCGATTAATAGACTGAACTCTGTTGAACTTTCATGGAAAGCAGCAAGAAACACGTGTCACAGGCTGCCAAACTGATTTCCATATCTGCTAGCACTATCTCTGTTTCTCTCTCTCTCTCTCTTTCTCACTCTCTCTCTCAGTCTATATATGTAGCATGCAACGAAGCGTGTCCCTGACCAGAACAACTTTAGTCAAAGAAATGCCTTGCAACGGATATGAGCTACTAATTCTACAACTAACTAAAGACTCAACGTTACTCAAATGTCAGGGCAATGGCTTTTGGCTTAGCTTCATGTTGCAACATGCTGCAACTTAGGTGCGTCCAACCTGTCACTTTTAGCCAAAAAAAACAAAAATTATTTCGGCAACGAATCACAGGCCGCACCTTCACTACAGCGTGTAGGCAAATTTCTTGACTCACGGGTATAAAATTTAATAACAATTTTTTTTTTTTTTTTTTTATTATTGAAATTATGTTTTAAAGCTTGGAGCTTACATTGTGCTCGTAATAATTATGAAAAAATGCAGAAACAAAGCATTTGACTTCCGTCGATGCTACTTGCCACATGAGGCAAGGTAAAACTCATCCTGTTTGCCACTTTCGCAGGTTATCAAGTTTCATGCAGCAGCAGTAGTAGTTTTGGGGCGCAAAATCTTTAGGTCTACCGCAAAGTGGAAACGGAAGTGTCGCCGTGTCCAGACATAATGATTCTGGCAGACAGACAGACAGAGGGATAGCGTCAGTTATTAGCAATGACCTTTAGGATCTGTGCTTGGCACAGAAACCAAAACTCAATGCGACAGCATGCAGGCACAAGTTGCAATTGCAACATATGTAGTAAACAGTGGCAGCAATCGTTAACTTGCAACGCCAGTTTTTTTTTTTTTTTGCTCTCTCGCTTGCTCATTTAGCTAGGAAAAAGACAGCTTTGAATGGTAAATGGCAGTGTGAGCACAAACAGCAATTACATGGCAGCAAAATTTTAGCCAGCTGCCAAGTTTGCAAGTAGCAAGTTGCAAGTAGCAAGTAGCAAGTTGCTGGCTGCTGGTTGCAGTAGCAACTAGTCAATAGCCCTTGTCACGTATTTGGTAGCCAACAAACATGGGCATACTTAAGGGGCATTAATGTAGTTTATCATCAAGTGCAAAAGGAAGATGAGCAACAGCAACTGCAACGGCAACGGCAACGGCAACTGCAACGAATGACTATGAGTACTCATAGTAGTATGAGTATGAGTATGAGTATGAGTATGTGTGTATGAGTAACTTTGTACCATGTTATGACTAGAGGACGAGCAATTGGCAATGACTTGAGATTGTTGATTAGTTAGCACCACGCCGCACACACAGCTGCAACAACAGCAGCAGCTGTCACAGTGACAGTGATGCGAAAAGTAATGCAACAGTAAATGCATCACAAATCAAATCATTAACCTAATATTAAAGTGTTATTAAAATGGTTTTTTTTTTTAAAGTCTTTGTCTATAACACTTGTCTATAAAACGGCAACAAAAAGTTAACTGTATTTAAACGGAAATCAAGCAATGATAAATAAATAAATAATAAATAAAATAAATAAATAATAAAAAAAAGTCTTAATATTCTGAATAACGAAATATATTACATAAGTAAGTACAAACGACACTCGACTGACGACTGACGACAGTCGATAGTCTAAGTCTTTCCGTCAGCTCTGATATCACAGCTTGTCATAGTCACAACTTTTACCTTGTTGTTGTTGCAATCTTTTTTTTTCTCCTTTGCCTTATTGCTGCTACTGCTGCTGTTGTTGTTGTTATTGTGTTGCTCACTGTTAAAGTGAAGATCATTAAGAAAGAGCAATGCGCACATCCGTAGAAGGACATCTGATCGCTTTTTGTTGTCGCATTACACAACCGCAAGAGATATTATATCGCTTGATGAGAGGGAGAAGTAGGGAGAAATGATAAGCCAAGGGCAGGGGAAAGAAGCTAAGAGAGTTGTGTATGAATATAAGTATCAGTATGAGTATCAGTATGAGTATGAGTATGAGTATGAGTATCAGTATGAATACGAGTATGAGTATAGCTATAACAGAGTGAGTGCGAGTATGAGTATGAGTATCAGTATTTGTAGCAGAAAAGAAAAAACCAAAGAAGAGATGAAAGTGCAGACAGACAAAGCGCTGCTAGCGTCCCCCCCAAAAAGCTGGCAACTGTTGTACTTCTTGTTGTTGTTTATGTTGTTGTATTGCTGCTGGTTGTTTTTGCTGCTGCTGCTACTCTTGCTGCTGTTGCTGCTGCTGCTGTTGCTGTTGCTGTTACTGTTTTGCTGCCGCTGCTTGTGGCTTCCTGTGGCTTACGACGTGTGACGACATGTAGAACTAATTGTCGTCCAGTGATCGGGTTGGGGAGCAGTTTGGGGCGCAACAGTAGCAGTAGCAGTTGCAACAGCAACAGCAACAGCAGCAGCAACAGCAACGGCAACGGCAACAATTGCCTGCACTGCACGCCTTGTGACAGACATAAATCAGTTTTGTTTTAGTAATCGTCGCAGCAAGAAGTCGAACTCGTTGTCAAACTCGCCACATGCCACTCGCCACTCACTACATTTTGCCACATTGTACTTACACATATTGGACACCTGTCGTCGGGTTTGTGTCTTAGCTACACAAAAAAAAAAAAAAATAAACTCCTAATTTTTATATCAAAATTGCGTAATAATTGAAAACGAGCGTTAAAGCCGCCATAAAAGGTAACATAATCGTCGCAGTTTTTTTTTTTTTATCTACTGGGAAAACGATTTAATTAAACAAAAACGAAGACGAAAACGAAGACGTGTGCTTCGGGGACATTTTTGATGTTTTGGTTTTTTTGTTCATATGATTCGTTATTATTCTGTTTGCTGATTTATCAGCCTCATTCTTTGGCCATAAAAGGAGCAAAAAGCAAACGAAAAATTAGCAACATTTTACTTAAAGCACATAAATTAAATAAAAAAAAAATAAAAAATAAATAAAAAAAAATAAACCAAAAATCAAATAAAGCGAAAAAAAAAATCAAGAAACTTGCTAAACATACCATATAGAGCAAGACGTTCGTGTGCCGTCGCGTCGCATCGTGTCGAATCTTGTCATCGTGTGGGACGAACAACAAAACTAAACACTAAATACTAAAATACGAAAAACGAAAAGCAAACAAAAAAAAAATATATAAAAAATACCAAGCCCCGAAAAAAAAAGACAAGTTAATGAGAGGCGCCATATTTGGTCAGCTTGAAGCACGCAAGATGCCCGCAACAGTGCTAACTGCTGCTGCGCCTGTTGCTGCTGCTGCTGCTGCTGGTCACACGACCAACAACAAGCTTAACAACAACAATAACAATAACAACAACAACAACAACATTATGCTCAATAATAATAATAATAATATGAACAATAGCTTATGCAACTCGATCGCCCATCTGAGCGATTCAAGGACCAATCTCACTGTCAACACGCCCACAGCCTGCCAGCGTTTAAGGTAAGCGTTTTATCAACAGCTTGCGATTATTTCTTTTGTTTTTCATATACATATTTATTTAATTTCTATATTAAAACTAGTTTCATTTTGTATATATATATATGTGACTGTTTGTATGTGTAAGTTAGTCGTATTAATAAATTATGCTAATTGCCAGCGTGCGTTTCGTGTGTGGGTCGCGTTTGGCATTACATTGGACATGGCACTCAGCTACGCTCCATACAGCAAAACTCTTCACATACAACTACTGACTAATTGCTATTTATGTGATTTTAACGTGTCGTTATAGAATGGCTCGAAACGATTTGTCGTATTTTATATTACGAGAACTTTTAGAAAATTTTCCTATGAATTATTTTATAATAAATAAACATAATTGTCTTTATTTATTTTTATATTTTATATAAAACTACAAAAAAAATAAAAATATAATACGATTTAAATTTTTAAGTTTTGATTTTAATTTTATTATTTTAATTTTTTTTTATTTTATATTATTGATAAAATATAATGTGTAATAATTTTTCATATTTTGTCATTTTTATAAATTAAGAAAAATTATTACACAATTTATTCAAAATATTTAAAAACAAATTATTTAATAAATTTGTTTTTTTTTTATATTTTACAAATATTTTAGAATTGTTTAATTTTTTTTATAATATTTTTATTATCATCAAGCAACAATTCTTTATTAATTTTCATATTTTCACATTTTTTATATTTTATCAATTAATTTACAATAATTTTAATTATTATTATCATTATAATAATATAAAAAAATAAATAAAATAATAAAAAATCCATTAAAAATACTTAAAAATCCATTATTGTTTTTAATTAATATTAATTTTATTTTTAAAAAATATTATTTTATATATAAATTTTTTTTATTTAGTTTAAAAATATTTTAGAATTATTTAATTTTTTTTTTTTAATATCTTGATTTTCATCAAACAACAATTCTCTATTAATTTCCCAATTTTTACATGTTTTTATATTTTATCAATTAATTTGCAATAATTTTTCTTATTTTCTCACTATAAAAATATATAAAAAAAAAAATAAAATAATACAAAACCAATAAAAAATACTTAAATTAAATAAATACTTAAATAATAAAAAATAAAATACTTAAATAATAAATAAATTATTTATTTAATAAATTTTAATTTTTTTTTTTTCAAATTGTATTTTATATATAAATTACTTAATTTATACTTAATTTTTAATTTTCATTTTATCCTCTTTGCTCTTTTCACATTACAGCGAAATGTTTCGTCGTTCAATCGCCAGCAGCACACAGTCTAGTTCCAGAGAAAATACCTATGAGGAGGTAAGTTAAATGATCACTAAACGAAACGAAAACCAAACCCAAACCCAAAAATAAAAGTAATTAAAAACATTCCAATATTAAAATTACAAATGATATAAAAATTGTATTCCAAGAAGTGTAGTAGAACGGAGTGCAAACGCTGCATTATGTAGATCAATGTTACCTGCTCTAGAAAAAAAAAAAAAAAACCGTAAAGCAAAACCAATTTCCAATTTTCTTATTTTTCCAATGCCATTAGAATTTCAACTAATTAATCAAATAAAATGGCATTCAATCAAGTAAAAAGGGTGAGAGGAGGGAGAGAGAGAGAGAGAGAGAAGAAACGAAGTTAAAGGAATGCGCCGCGGCGTGTCGCTTAGAATTTCCGTTGGGAAACTGATCAAATTACGATCGCGATCACGTTTGTTGTTGATTTGTTGTTGTTGTTGTTATTCTTTTCAAGCTCTGCCAAGTGGATCATTATATCTTTTAGCAAGCCCATTGCTCCATAGCACATCAAAAGAGAAAACAATTCACTGCCAACTATTTATAAACAAAACAGGAACATATATCTATCTATCTATCTATATACAACTTTTCATTGGGGTGACTACTGTAGCTATGTATCTGCATTTGTATCTGTATATACATATGCGTATGCATACAGCTAGAAGTGCGCGGCATGTAATCCGAGCCAGTGGCAACCACTTTCAGCGAATGCGCTCAGCCGAGACAAAAGACGCACCCAGAGACAAGACAAGACAAGACAAGACGAGACGAGACATACTATAAGCAAAAGCAAAGCAAAAGCAAGACCTGAAAATTCGATTTATATAAACAGAACGAAAAAAAAAAAAAAAATCTTCAAGTGTGTGGCAGCTGCCAACTGAAGCATACGAATGAGCATACGAAATATCTTTAAGATACAATATCTTCAATGCTGCTGCTTCTGCTGCTGCTGATGCTCAGGACCAACGCAACGCAACGCATCCTTAGAGGTAAATGGGCAATGACCTGCTGTGGAATGTCGAACGATGAAAACATCTGTCGCCTCAGTTTGATAGTTAAGGATATTGGCGCGTCTCAGTCCCAAATGTCCTGGCTATGTTATTACAGGCATAGTCTCAACACAGACTATCTCCCTCTCCCTCTCTCTCGCTCGTGTTGGAACGGGAGCCATGCATGCACAGGTTTGTCAGGTCTGTCTTTCTTTTTACCTAGTAGAAAAATGTATATAGAAAACATCTGCCTCTGCTGCTGCTGCTGCTGCTGCTGCTCTTGCTGTTGCAATGCAGAGCGAGTCCTTTTCAATGGCTACGCATTAATTGAAAGTAATTTTTAGTTCAGACTTTTTCTCGTTCATGATGGCGGCAAGGTGATAAGGCAGATAAATATCAATTGTTGGCATGTTGTAAGCAGTTTTATTACGGCTCCAAAATGACGCAGTTTCCTGTGCGCAGCAATATCCTTGCTGTACAGTAAGTACAGTTAATGTAAAGGTTAAATTCATGAAATTCATTTACTTACAATTTATGCGATGCTATCAATGAAAGGATTTCAAGAGTTTATGAAACAGTTAAACATTTATTTTCTTCATTGTAGATTTATATGCTCATTTCTCAAGCTGCATAAATGCATTAGATGCAGTAAACTTTACCTAATCTTCAAAGCAATTTAATAGAATTATATATATCTACTGCAATCTTAAGACATTAGAGAGAGAGAGAGAGAGAGAGCAAGATCTTATTGCATGCTCTAGCTGATCATTATAGCAGCAGTTAAAGTTGTAGGCAAAGAAAAATATCTTAGACTGGGCAACCGCAAAAGTTGCTTGCAAAATATGTTGTCTTGCCATGTGGCAGTACTGCTGTAAATGTATCTTGCAGATGCGTTGCGCTTGTCATAGATACAGATACAGATACATCTAAAGTTAAAGCTAAAGTTATAGCTATAGCTACAGATACAGATATAGATACAGATATAGATACATTTGCTGCGCAAGTTGCACGCAGAGAGCGCGTGTAAAACGCATAAAATTGCAAATTACCACACTCGAATGCGTGCCACATGAGTGTGTGAGGTGGCATCAACTGTTGCTTTGATTCGATTTCATTTGCGGCAACCGCAACAAACATTGAATCCAAGATCTGCAAAACATCCACAGACCACTGAACGCAGAGTACTGAGCTCAGCTGAGCGTGTGGCAAGCAGACGATCGTCTAATGGGCAAACAGCATCATTGACATCAGTGCAACATCTCAAGTTGCAATTAGCTGCGGCAAGTCACACTAGACAGAAGTTAGTGAACTCAAGAGCCAAGAGAGACCTACACCCCGCCCATGAACAGCTAATCTAATGTGGAAAGTGCAAGTGAAGTGCACTTCAAGTTAAACATTCAACATTTGTCAGTCCACTGCACTCAGTCTGTCTGTCCTTCACATTGTCCGTCTGTCCCCAATTTTATTGCCTCAACGTAATCACAAATCAAATATAAATATTTTTACGTACGCCTCGCGAGTTTTATGACTCTTATGGCTGCCGTTGCCGTTGCCGTTGCGGTTCATTCGCCTGCAAACCGATTGCTATGGGATACAAAAAATTAAGAATCGAATTCGAAACCCAAGTCGAAGTTGAAGACATGAGTCGCATTGCGATTGATGGCTGTATACAAATATTTAACAAGACTTGAAAAATTACAGAGACAAGCAATACGTACTCGAACCAGTAAAAAAAAAAAAAAA
>JBAMBR010000846.1:0-30773 GCA_037044475.1 Zaprionus obscuricornis
TGGCATCAACATAAACTGAGCAAACATCAATTAGTGTACCGTTATATGTAAATATATATTATATACGCTCAATTGCAGCACTTGAGAATTTGAAAGTTTATTACAAAAATTGTTAAGTTTAAATTTATGTATTTGCATAGTGTAAATACTCGTCGCACTGCTATTTGTGTTGCTACAATAACAGATTCTTTCTCAGTCGTCTGTATGTGTATTTGTGTGTGTGTCGAATTCGTGCACCTTCATGCAAATACCGTATTGACGGTCTCTCGCCTGAATGCATGTATTGGTGTACAAGCATTTTAATTTACATATTTACAGTGCAGCAAATTGCATGCTAAACTTTGCAGGAACCGAAAACATGCCTCTCACATACACACACACACACACATGCGCACATACATACACATGTACTTGCATTCATCCGTATCTCTCTGTGTGTGAGTGTATTTGTATACGAGAGCTGCATTTTAAGTGCTCAAGCTCACCATAGATTCACTCTCACTCGCTCTCTCACTCACTCACTCACTTCATGGCCAGACAACAGCCGGCAGCGCAGTAGCTAGCAGCAGCAGCAGCTAGCAACTGAGCTGCCAGCAGTAAGACAGAGATAGAACTACATATAAACATAGAACGAAACAAATAAGCGTTGAGTGTGAACTTCTAATTGTAAAATTGTGCGGCATCCGATTGAAAGTTGCCTTCTGCGCTTGTTATGCATGTACATACATATGTATATATGTATGTATGTACATGCAAATATATGTAAAATACTCTACACTTTTTAAAGTATATTAGTTTTTAGTGTTGTATGCATATCGTTTTATTTTTAAATAAAACTTTAAATTTCTTTAGCCTAAAAATATATTTTAAGCTCTCTTTAAGCTATATATGTATGTATGTATGTACATATGTATTTATTTATAAGTACATAGAATTTCTTACAGTACACGAGCACGTGTCAAAGGCGACTGAACATTGAGTTGAACTTTGAAATTTTCTTGTGTATTAAACTGTCGAAAAGCATTGCCGGCAGTACGTTCTGAGTGCTACTACATTCGAGGCGTCAATTGTTAGCCCCCCTTCCCCTCTCTTTCTCCAGTCATCTATTTTTGGTCTACTTCATCTTTAATCCGTTTTACCCGTTTTCGTCGCCTTTCACTGGTTTCCTTCCTCTACTTCAATTTCAAACAACAACAAACAAAAAAAAAAGAAAGGAAAAGGTTCCGTTATTCTCTTCATAAGTTACATATATCACAGAGAAATTGCGCAGGCAAAACGCGCCAAAAAAAAGAAAGAAGAAAACAACAAAAACAAAAACATTGCCAAGAGGCTTAAATTTTCAGCGTCAATTTGGCGAAAGACAACAACAACAACAACAACAGCAGTGAGAACAGCAGCAGCAGTAGCAGCAGCAACAACAACAGCAATAACAACTGCGACCCTTGCATTGCCTATACATACATACATACATATACATATACATATACAATATTGTATGCTAGTATTTGCCTCAACTCTTGCTCTTCTCTTTTGCTGTCCCCCTCTCTCACTAACACTCTTAAACTCTTACTCATTCACTCTTTACTCTTTCTCTGTTCATGTTTGTGTTTGTTTCTGTGTTCCCAACACTTTATGACCGTGCGTGCGTCTGACTTTGTTTGCTTTATTTAGACTCTTGTCTATTTATTCAAGTTTGCATTCAAGATGAAAAGATAAGAAAGGAAAAGCATTTGAAATTCATTTAGAAAAACGCAACGAATATTGCATACGCTTGTATTTGAACATTATAATTATAATCTACATATATCGATATCGATAGGTTATCGATAAGTCGATTAATTTTCTACTTCACTGAATTAAACATGACAAATATTGTACAATATGCTTCGATAGACAAGTAATTATAATATATCGATATATTGTTACTTATATAATCGATATATCGATAAACTTTTTGCTTAAGCTTAATAAATCAATCGAGTATTGCATTACGTTTAATTTACATTTTATTATCGATAAATATTTTGTATATCGATATTTGCTATGTAATCGATAAATCGATGAACTTTTTGCTTAAGCTTAATGCACATGGCATTACTTAGCATTTAAACATTATTATCGATAAACAATTGGAAATATCGATAGTAGTCTTAATCTTTTAATCGATAAATCGATTAACCATTTGCTTAAACCTAATGATATATTGTGCTAAACTTTTTGAGCAGTAAAGGTCCACAGTGCACATTCAGCTTCCGGGCTTCGGCAGCAACATAGCATTCAGCTTGTCATATACTCATTGACCATGCGAGAGTTGAGGTTGTAGTGATATTAGGAAAACCATATAGTATATATATATTCCTGTTCAGGAACAATGTCAGAGTCAATTATTCTTCTTACTTGTTTGTATAAAAAACTGTAAATCAAAGACTAGGAGAACTGCAAAGTGTTTCTGTTAGTTGCTGGCAGTTCCTGTTTCTTTTGGATATTGACCTGGAACATTTTTGCATTGTACAAATTTGTTCCAGATCTGATAAAAAACATGAAAGTTATGTTATTATTATAAATCTATGTTGTGCAAAATTTGGCGGTTTTATTGTACTTGTGTAATGGTTATCCTACATTCCATGATTTGGACAATGGGTATCCTATATTCCAGCACACTCGCATATAGCTTTTTTTACTTGCTTCTTTTTTTTTTTTTGGAATTCGTTTCTCCTTTGCACTTGGTCAGTTTTCAATTTTATTTTCTATATTTTATTCCATTGGTAAATCAATGCAATGCATAAAGATTCAAGTGCGACAAAATCCTGCTGCAGTAGAATATAGTACAATAATACTTTCACTTGCAGTCGACGATGCAATGAAGCAAATAAATTTGAAGTTTTATTAAAAAATAAACGCTAGAATTTTTCCTTTATGCATTGCATTGATTTACCAATGGAATAAAATATAGAAAATAAAATTGAAAACTGACCAAGTGCAAAGGAGAAACGAATTCCAAAAAAAAAAAAAGAAGCAAGTAAAAAAAGCTATATGCGAGTGTGCTGGAATATAGGATACCCATTGTCCAAATCATGGAATGTAGGATAACCATTACACAAGTACAATAAAACCGCCAAATTTTGCACAACATAGATTTATAATAATAACATAACTTTCATGTTTTTTATCAGATCTGGAACAAATTTGTACAATGCAAAAATGTTCCAGGTCAATATCCAAAAGAAACAGGAACTGCCAGCAACTAACAGAAACACTTTGCAGTTCTCCTAGTCTTTGATTTACAGTTTTTTATACAAACAAGTAAGAAGAATAATTGACTCTGACATTGTTCCTGAACAGGAATATATATATACTATATGGTTTTCCTACTATCACTACAACCTCAACTCTCGCATGGTCAATGAGTATATGAAAAAAACAAAAAAAAAAACCACTTTGAATAAAGCTGCAAAAATATTTTCTTGCCATGTGACTTTGACTTTGAAGAACTGTGAATTGGGAATTTCGAATAGAGTCTGTGGGAACAGTGGGGACAGTGATTGGAGCTGCCATGCAAATGTGGGTGGTCGTTGCTTGGGGGGGACAATGGATGGGTAGTGAGATTGGTGAGTAGCGTCTGCTATAAATACAAATTACTTGTGGCCTTTTTCAAAGCTTGACTCGGCATTGACTTAATGACATTAAAGCCAGACAGACGGAACTAAACAAGCTTGAATCTTTTGTTTTATGCAAAAGTTCGAAGTAGCCTTCTCTCTCGCTCTCTCTCTCTCTCTCGCTCTCTCTCTCTCTCTCTCTCTCTCTCTCTCTCTCTCTCTCTTTGAATCTTAACGTTTTCAATTCTTATACTCAGCCAGAGTCATCAGCTGCCAAGTTCTCTCTAACTGTCTTTCTCTCTCTCTCTCTCTCTCCATCTCGCTCACACTCTCTGGGCATCTGCATATACATATACATACACATATATACGTATTTCTTTTGCTGGAAATTTTTCGACAGATGAATGAACTGTGTGCGTGTTTTTCCCGCGACGAGTTAACTGTGTCAATAAAGCCAACACTTAACCATTTGCCAGTTGAGAACTTAGTACTGGGAACTAGGGAACTAGGGATATAGGGAACAGCTAGCTGATAGCTGCGAGCTACAAGCTGAATGCTGAATGCTATGCTGCTGCCAACTAGAATGCTATGCTGCTGCCAACTAGGAAGCTGAATATATATATACACTACTATCTCAAAAAGTTTAGCACAATATATCATTAGGTTTAAGCAAATGGTTAATCGATTTATCGATTAAAAGATTAAGACTACTATCGATATTTCCAATTGTTTATCGATAATAATGTTTAAATGCTAAGTAATGCCATGTGCATTAAGCTTAAGCAAAAAGTTCATCGATTTATCGATTACATAGCAAATATCGATATACAAAATATTTATCGATAGTAAAATGTAAATTAAACGTAATGCAATACTCGATTGATTTATTAAGCTTAAGCAAAAAGTTTATCGATATATCGATTATATAAGTAACAATATATCGATATATTATAATTACTTGTCTATCGAAGCATATTGTACAATATTTGCCATGGTTAATTCAGTGAAGTAGAAAATTAATCGACTTATCGATAACCTATCGATATCGATATATGTAGATTATAATTATAATGTTCAAATACAAGCGTATGCAATATTCGTTGCGTTTTTCTAAATGAATTTCAAATGCTTTTCCTTTCTTATCTTTTCATCTTGAATGCAAACTTGAATAAATAGACAAGAGTCTAAATAAAGCAAACAAAGTCAGACGCACGCACGGTCATAAAGTGTTGGGAACACAGAAACAAACACAAACATGAACAGAGAAAGAGTAAAGAGTGAATGAGTAAGAGTTTAAGAGTGTTAGTGAGAGAGGGGGACAGCAAAAGAGAAGAGCAAGAGTTGAGGCAAATACTAGCATACAATATTGTATATGTATATGTATATGTATGTATGTATGTATAGGCAATGCAAGGGTCGCAGTTGTTATTGCTGTTGTTGTTGCTGCTGCTACTGCTGCTGCTGTTCTCACTGCTGTTGTTGTTGTTGTTGTTGTCTTTCGCCAAATTGACGCTGAAAATTTAAGCCTCTTGGCAATGTTTTTGTTTTTGTTGTTTTCTTCTTTCTTTTTTTTGGCGCGTTTTGCCTGCGCAATTTCTCTGTGATATATGTAACTTATGAAGAGAATAACGGAACCTTTTCCTTTCTTTTTTTTTTTGTTTGTTGTTGTTTGAAATTGAAGTAGAGGAAGGAAACCAGTGAAAGGCGACGAAAACGGGTAAAACGGATTAAAGATGAAGTAGACCAAAAATAGATGACGGAAGAAAGAGAGGGGAAGGGGGGCTAACAATTGACGCCTCGAATGTAGTAGCACTCAGAACGTACTGCCGGCAATGCTTTTCGACAGTTTAATACACAAGAAAATTTCAAAGTTCAACTCAATGTTCAGTCGCCTTTGACACGTGCTCGTGTACTGTAAGAAATTCTATGTACTTATAAATAAATACATATGTACATACATACATACATATATAGCTTAAAGAGAGCTTAAAATATATTTTTAGGCTAAAGAAATTTAAAGTTTTATTTAAAAATAAAACGATATGCATACAACACTAAAAACTAATATACTTTAAAGTGTAGAGTATTTTACATATATTTGCATGTACATACATACATATATACATATGTATGTACATGCATAACAAGCGCAGAAGGCAACTTTCAATCGGATGCCGCACAATTTTACAATTAGAAGTTCACACTCAACGCTTTTTGACTTTTATTCGCGTCGCAACGCAACCAAACAACGTTCACTGCCTGCCGCCTGCCATCTCATTCGTTCCGTTCTATGTTTATATGTAGTTCTATCTCTGTCTTACTGCTGGCAGCTACAGTTGCTAGCTGCTGCTGCTGCTAGCTACTGCGCTGCCGGCTGTTGTCTGGCCATGAAGTGAGTGAGTGAGTGAGAGAGCGAGTGAGAGTGAATCTATGGTGAGCTTGAGCACTTAAAATGCAGCTCTCGTATACAAATACACTCACACACAGAGAGATACGGATGAATGCAAGTACATGTGTATGTATGTGCGCATGTGTGTGTGTGTGTGTATGTGAGAGCATGTTTTCGGTTACGTCTGCAAAGTTTAGCATGCAATTTGCTGGCACTGTAAATATGTAAATTAAAATGCTTGTACACCAATACATGCATTCAGGCGAGAGACCGTCAAAACGGTAATTGCATGAAGGTGCACGAATTCGACACACACACACACAAATACACATACAGACGACTGAGAAAGAATCTGTTATTGTAGCAACACAAATAGCAGTGCGACGAGTATTTACACTATGCAAATACATAAATTTCAACTTAACAATTTTTGTAATAAACTTTCAAATTCTCAAGTGCTGCAATTGAGCGTATATAATATATATTTACATATAACGGTACACTAATTGATGTTTGCTCAGTTTATGTTGATGCGAAATTAAATTAAATATGTAAAAAAAAAGAAAAAAACAAAAAAAAAATTTAAGCCTTTTTTTTTTGCAAAATATTCTTGCAATTGTTACGTTTTTGTAAAGAAGCTTAAACAAAGCTTAGGCTTTGATCATCAAAATTTCATTATAATTATACAGTTGACTGGCTTTCAATTCATATTTCTTTATATACTTACAGCGGGTATATTAAATTTGTGCAACATTTTGTAACGTGCAAATTATATATATTCTTGATCTATATCAACAACAAATTTCAATTCCGATCCGTGCATCAATCTGTGTACGACAAAACAAATTAGTCGCTCGGCTTTTTTTTTTATGAAACTTGGCATAAATTATTTATATTTTCATAATTCGTAATTGGATTTGATCGGACCACTATATCATATACATATGCAGCGATTGTAAATTAAATTTTTTTGGTATGGAAAAACTTTTTCTTCTTTTAAAAATATTGAGCTCAAATTTACAGGACATTAAATTTTAGTGATAACTTAGACATTTAGTATAAATCGAAGAACTGAATTATAGAGCTGATATAGGGAACAAACACTTGAAAATTGATTAAATTGTCTACAAACCTGCAAGAGTATAAAAAATTCGATACATTCTAAATAAATTTAATTTCTTGTTATTATTATTATTTTTTTATTTTTGTGCAAAATTATTATCTTCCGGCAATTAGGGGAAATCAGGCATAAGCCTTATAAATCAATTTATCTACAATTTACATGGATAATTAATATAAATAACACAATTATAATTATAATTATAATTATATTACGCATACAGCTAACAGTTTATTAATATTACATTTATTTTTACCATAGTATATGTAATATTTATATTTTTTTTTTTTTGTATATTGATTGAAACAATTGAAAACACATCACGTAGCATTTTTTGGTGAATTTGATTGAATTAAATTGACAATTTTAACATATTTATAAATGCATGCAATGTTATTCATGAATAAACTTGCAGGCCACAAACTATATGTATATAGTATATATACATGTATATGTATGGCAATAATAGCAAAATGCATTCGATTGTAAAATGAATGAGAAGTGCAAACAATAAATCCATGACACTTTCAAATTTACTATGAATACATTATCTACTATATACAGTTATAAATTTCTACATATGTATGTACATATATCAGACATATACATACATATACATATATATATATATATATATAGATATGTATATAGTATTCACTTCTTGCCTTTACGTAATGCAGATCGAATGCACTATGGCAACACTTAAAAAATGATAAATATTTTATTTTTATGTATTATGCAAAAATGTGTTAAACAAATAAGAATTAAGTGTCGTATTTAAACTGTTGCACGTTGTCATGTTGCACGCAACATTCGAGCACGTCTCTCACTCTGCATTTTTTATAAGCGACAAACAACAACAAAAACAACGAAAATAAATTCATATTTCAATTGTATTTCTTTCCTTCCCCTCTCTTTGTCTATCTCTATCTCTTTCTCTCTGACTCGACTTCATTAACAATTTTTGCACATTGGAAAAACGAAATATCGAGTATATGAAAATTGTTAATTTCATTGCACGCACATATAATATCTGCTGGCGTATAGAGTATTTTATAGTCGCATATGCTTATGATTCATGTATTTATTTTTTTATTGTTTATTAACAAACTTGTTGTTGTGTCTAGCAGCAAACACATAAAAATCATAAAAATAAAAAAGAAACAAAAAAAAAAAACAACTTAACTGATGCGCTAAGCAATACCCTGTAATTTTTTTCTTTAAATGTGACATTTTTTTTTTCTAGATTAAAGCATGTAATAAAATTTATTCTTAATAAAATTTCTACAATCTTCATATTTGTCACTTACATTTCGTATGCAACGAATATACCCGCTTTTCAGCATTCGATGAAGTAATTTTGTAGCGTCGCGTCGCGAACGTTTACAGGATACAAATACAATTCGGGGTTAATTACAATTATTTACACACAATGACATCAATGATTATGCTGTTGATTGTTATGACTCAATTAATGAGCTCCGGCCATAAAACATAAAAAAAAAATATATAATATGCAATAACAATAAAAAAAAAATAAATCTATTTTTTTTCTTTTTTTTTTTTGTTTATGTTTGTGTTCTTTTATTTATTTATTTTGTTTTATTTTTTTTTTTTGCTTGCCATGCCAGCAAAATGCTTAAATACTCTTACTGACTTTACCAGCAATAATTATTATTAATAAGTGCGAGATAATAATAAAGTCAAGGTCGCGACTTGATCGACTGTTTCTAACTGTTTTTACATATAAAATGCAAGCGCACTCTTTGCTTTTGCTTTCCATTGCATTAATTGCGCCTTCTCTTTCGCTCATTCGGCTTTGCAGCTTGAATGTTCATTTACCTTGCGCTCAGTACTGTTCCAATCTTCACTTGCCTTGCGCTCAGCACTGACGCCTTCTTTATCTGCCTTGTGCTCAGCAGTGTTCTTCATTTACCTCGCTCTCAGCACTGTCCTCAGTTTCATTTACCTCGCGCTCAGCACTGACGCTTTCTTAATCTGTCTTGCGCTCAGCACTGTTCCCATTTTCACTTGCCTCGCGCTCAGGTCTGTACTCAGCTTAATTTACCTCGCGCTCAGCTCTGTTCCCTTCTTCATTTACCTTGCTCTCAGCACTGTCCTCAACTTAATTTACCTCGCGCACAGCACTGTCCTCAGCATGATTTGCCTTGTGCTCAGCACTGCTGTGATTCACCGCTGTAAAGGTTCATCGCTGAGCTACATATGTAAGGGCAAATTTCATTATGAGCTGCAACTAAAAGGAATTTCTATTAAACTAATTTGTTGTATTTATTAATTAATACAAAATGCTTGCAATAATACAACTATGTAAATATGTAATTTTAATTAAATGTCTTTTTTATTACCACAAAATGCATGCAAACAATGTTTCGCGTCAATGTGTCGGCATGCAGCAATTGGATCACGCCACCTTCTCTGTTACTCTTGCGCTGCTTTCAATTTCATTCATCACGCGTTCATCACTGCTTTGCCGATGCTTAACGCAATCTCCGCTAGTGCTGAGCAGCTGTTGTTCTCTCGCTCTCTCACACAGACACATATATAAGCAATAAATACATGTAAACATTCTCAATGTACTATGGAGACAACTACCAAAAAAGTAAATTAAATTTTTTTAAGTGTTTATTAATTTTCCACAGTAGTTTGTAAAGTTCCTTAGAAGGCGTGGCAAACCCAGCAGGGTATAAAAAAAACAGTTTCACAAGATTTCACTCCGCTTACTAAGATGTTTGAATACCGTTGATTGCTAACTATAAAGTTGACAGCGAATTTGTGCACATAATATAGTTGCTGGCCCCATAGTTCACATTGCAAATTCTTTATCGCATTGCGTAGAATATCGCTGCTGACCTGCATAACTACACACACACAGACACACAGACATACATTCAGGGTGACTACGATTTGAAATTTGTTGCTCTGCACAATGGGAAATTTTTAACTGTTTAAGCTTATTTTTGATGTGCATATTGAAATTAAATTAAAATTCGTTAAGTAGAAACAATAAAATATTAAAATTTAAAAATAAATATTGATAATTCCGGTTATTCGTATATCTTCATGAAATTTGACATATATAAATTTTTGGACATTAATAAGTACATATGTCAAGGAAAAATCAGATTGGATCACTATATCATATAGCTGCCATAGGAACGATTGGCCGAAAATTGTATTTTTTCTTCATTTCTTAAGCTATTCAGTTGAAACTTATAGAATTTAAGTTTAGTATCGACTTACACGACTCATATAATTTTGGTTTAAATCGGACCACTATATCATATAGCTGCCATAGGAACGATCAGCCAAAAATTGATTTTTTTTTTGTATGAATGAAGACACGCCCACTTTTCCACAATAATTGTAAGAGCCTCCATGACTCTAGAAAGTAAATCCATGCAAATATCATGCATAGATTGTGAGTTATTAATTAATGCTAAGAAAACAAGTCAAATTCTCCATAGTACTCTGGCAGAGTGAGCGAGAGAGTGTTTTCTATGCTATGCTATTCTATTCTTATTGCTTGTTATTGTTTTTATTATTTTCGTATACAGTACGCAGAAAAAGTCCAGCTGTGTAATAGCATTATCTCCTTTACGATTTTCCCGCGTTAGTCCGATTTTTTTTTTTAATTTTTTTATTATTTGATTTCATTTTAGCTCGTGACTGTGCAGCGTTGTGCCAAACACACAGTGAGACATAGCAGCAGCAGCAGCAGCAGCAGCGCAGCATGAAAATGCGGATATGAAGTGGATGAGTATAAGGAAGAAAGCATGATAAAGAGAAAGAGAGAGAGAGAGGGGTCGCTAGGAGTAGTTACAGCGGCTGGTAGACGGGTGTTATTTATGAACTGTGCGCGAGCTTTTTGCCTGCAAGTATGCAGCGATTATAATAACTTTAGTTCATAATGTGTTTTCCAAGTCCAAGTCGTCCAGCTCCTGCTACTTCTGCTGCCGCTGGCGTCGGTCGCTGCTCTGCTCTTTACAATGCGCCGCATCTCCAACATCTCCTTCGTCTGGCAATTTGCTGATTTATACGCACTTACGGTGGCTTTAAGTCGCCCCATCTGGCATGTCTGGCCGTGGGGCAAAGAGTGCTGAATCGCTTGCCGTTACCCGTTATACTATGTCCCCACTGTAATGCCTAACCTCATACACTCCCCCCCTACCCTGTGTCACCCCTTTTATGCTATTCCCATAACTCTAATGCATACCTTGTTGTGGCTATAGGAATACTTGGAATATCTACTTGCTACTTGCTATTTGCTACTTGCCACGTTGCTACCTTGGCAGTAACGCCTTTGTGCCGCCTAGTTCAATGTTCTCGTTCTTCTTGCTGCTGACCTCAGCTAGCCTTCATTTAAAAATGCATTATCGTAAATCAATGGAAGCTTTTGCTCTTATGATTGGCATTAAATCTATTTAATAGATGGAGACGCAGCTGGAATTAGTCAGGATTCACACAGTAAACTTACTGAAGAGCCCAAAAAAATAAAAAAAAAATATTGCTAAGTAGCTAAGGCTAAAGCTTTCTTTAAAGTTTTCATCGCCTACCTTTTACTTTTTATTTTTTATTTGCATATAAAAAAAAAAAAAAACTGGAATATTGATCAATATTGGACGTAAATCAATTTCGAATTATTTGTGGTTTTGACATCAACACATTCATTATGTGCATAAATACATGTACATATATATGTACATATATCTTCATCTTTCATAGTCTATTGCTTAAAATCGTAAATTGTAAAACTCTGCACCAAGTTGATGAAAGGACCATCCGACCATCAATTGTTTTGCCAAAATAAATAGGCAAAAGCAAGTGCAAGCAAAATGGCATAAATGCTTGCATAATGCAAGATTTGCACCTACAACATTTTGTCCATGCTCCATGTACAGTGTACAGTGGTTAACAAAAGTGATTGAAATATAAATGCATACAAAATTTTTATACTGATCGTTATAGTACAACATGTGCGCTGAATTGTATGCTACATTTTTTTCTGTTTGGTTTTTTTTTTTAAATAATGGCGCATAAGTTCGATTGTGATCTAATGTGGCGGTAAGTCGATTACATTGTTCGATTAGGATCACAAGTGGCGGCAAGTCGATAATATAAAAATGCATAGCTGTCACATACATACGCGCTGCATTGTATGCTACATTTTTTTTCTGGAGTCGATAGAAAACAAGTTCGATCAAGGATCTAAAGTGGCGGCAAGTCGATAAAATAAAAAAATTATAGAAAAATAGAAAGAATAAAGAAATAAAATGATTACAGTGTAAGAAAAATGTGTGCATATATGTAAATTTAGCGCATATAATGGAAACACAGTGCACACTGTGCTCTTGAAGTACTACTAAGCTAGTCTTAACTTAGCCAAAGGCTATGCAAAATCAAATTACATGTTTAACAAACAAAGCACTTGCATGCCACGCACACAAATGCGTAGATTAATGCACACACACACACACACACACCTATATATATGTATATGCATATGTTTGTATATCATTTGTGCAGTTGTATGTAATATATGTACATAGAGATGTATGTATGTGTGTGTGTGTGTGTGTGTGTGTGTGTGTAACAGATGACTTGAGCCGTCTCGGCACCTAACGGCTTGCCAGAAATGTCCGAGCCTGTTATATTGCGACTAATTATTCACATTAATTCTAATTTGATTTGTTTGTTTTATATAACGCAATGCGTATAGCGTAGCGCAGCAGCACAGGCGCAGCGCTGCCATGCGGGGCGTCAAAGTGTGCAACTTGGACAAGGCGTGGCTTAAGGACTACTAAATTATGCTTCACAACTGTATGCATGCCCTCTCTCTCTCTCTCCCTCACTCTGTATGCTTGTCGTTGTATGTGTTTGTGTTTGTGTAATTGGCGAAGAGTATTCCCTGAGCTGACGCTTTCGGCAATAAGCGAAGAGCGAGTGAATGAGCGAGCAAGTGAGTGAATGAGCATAATGATGATGATTGTAAGAGCAACAGAGATAGAGATATGTTATTGTGTACACAGATAAGAAGAGTTTTGGAGAAAATTCAATTCAATTTTATTTGAACGTTATTAAATAACTCGTTTGTTAAGCATTCATTCAGTCAGAGCTATTGTTTAATGTGCACTCGTGTATGTGGCTATGAATATGTATATGTGTGTGTATATATATGTATATGTGTGTGTGTGTGTGTATTTGTTTGTTTGTTTGTTTGTTGTTGACTGTATAAACGTATTGCTAGGGATAACATATATATATAAAGAGCGATGATGCTGCTGCCTGAAGAAGAGAAATGGTAAGTAGAGAGACAGAGAGAGTAAGTGTGGAAGTGGTCGGCAGTGGGGGGGGGGGGCGTGGTAAGTTGTGTCCTGTGAATTGATTCGATTTAAATGCATGGCCCCAAAAGTATTTACTCGACAGCCACTTGCTGACCGCAATTATTGTATTGGAATTGGTTTGATTAAATCTTTTTTTTTTTCTTTTTTTTTTTTGTGGACGTGCCAATTATGCGTGCGCCACTCTGACACTTGGCCACTTGGACAGTCGGCCACTCACTTAGTTGATTATGTCTGCTGTTGCCTCTCACATTCTCTTGTGCTCTTGCTCTCTCTCTTACACTGCGTGTTAAGTTAACTCAACGAGCACAGATTCTGAACGTTGACGTCGACGTCGACGGCAGCATCACAACGTAGTTTCAATTGTATACAAAAAAAAACAAAAATAAAATAAATTCCACTGTAGGCATTTTGTAAGTGTAATCCATGCGCCATTCATACGTTCAGTCGTGTTCACACAGTTATCTATCAATCAAGCGACTGATTTTGCCATTGCAACAAAAAAAAAATAAATAAATAAAGATAAAGACTTTGTGGCGCATTCAATGACTATGCTGCGCTCACGCGCCGTAAATACAGTAGCTCAACGAGCATCCAATCAAAGGCATAGCTCATACACACACACACACACACACACAGACACTTAATTTACTTTTACATACACTGCAATTTATTAACAGCGCATAGCTGACAATATTAACATTTAAATTTAAGCAAAATGTTATCGATAATTAACAGCTGATCAGTAAGCATCACTAAGACGCCAAACTTGCAATTGCAAAGGTAACTAAAAAAAAACAAAAAAAGAAAATTGATATTTATGCAACAAACACTTGAAATAATTTGCGCAACTTCATTAATTAATTTGAAATAATTTATTAAATTTAATTAAATTAAAAATTAAAATGAAATAAAATAAATTTTAAATATATTTATTTATATAAACAAAAAAGGAAAAAAAAACACAGCGAGAAAAAAAATTGTTAAAAAGTTTGAATTATAGCGAGAAAAAAAAAATAGTGTTGCGCCCCACAGTGCAACGCAGCTGAGAACGATCAAAATGAAAATAATTAAGAGAGCGCAAAGAGTGTGTAAGAGAGTGTGTGTGTGTGAGAGAGAGAGAGAGAGCATAATTAATTCATAGTAATTTTGCTGGAAAAAAGCTTTTGATTACTTTCTATTTCGCGCATTATTTTTAATTATATATTCATGTGGCAGTCATTAGCAGCAGCAACACACACACATACACATATACACACACATATGACATGACAAAATAATATTTGAGGCAATTAACACAGCTGCAACTAATTTAAATGCAACGCATCAAAACTAATAGCAGCAGCTGAATTAATTAAAATGCAGCCAAAAATGGCAAGCAAAGAAAAAAAAAAAATAAAAATAAAAAATAAAACTAAAAAAAAAAAATGAAACGAAATAAAACTAAAACGAAACAAAGTCATCGCCATTTGGCCAACACCTTCCCCCCTCCACAGCGCCCGCACATTGCTCAACGGCAAACAAGACGCTTTCAATCCCAAGCAATGTCAGTGCAGTGAGAACGCGCCGCCATATTGTTAACATTCTGTAAGCTAAATGTGCATAGCAAGAGCAGCAGGCAGGCAGCAGTGCATCTCACTCACACTCTCAGTGGCGCTGCACTCAACTCCCTCTGCCAGTATAATAGTAGCTATAGCTGTCTCGCTTATACACACACAAACATAGCGTGCAGTGTGCACATACAGTCGTCGTCACCGTCGCCGTCACCATCGCTGTCGCTGTCGCCGTCGCATCAGCTGAAGCTCAGCATCAGTTACAGCTTCAGTTTCACTAGCAGTTGATGTTGCTGCTGCTGCTGGTGCTGCTCTAGCTTTAGCTTTGGCTTTGGCATCATCTGCAGTGGCAACCAACCGATGCTGTGTTGTGTTTAATTTCTTTTTGTCGACTTGCACCGCATGCAAATGAAATGTCATAAAAATTGCAACTGTGCAGCAGCAACTGTGCAGCAGCAACACTGCAGCAGCTCAGCAGCGTCGCCTGACGGCCACGTCAATGTTGCAGCTAGAGAGCAAGAATATGATAAAGAAGAAGAAGAAGCTGAAAACAGCAGCAGCAGAAACAGCAGCAGAGCAACAACCGCAACAACGATGCACAGCGCATATTTTTACAACTATTTCTTGTTTTTTTTTTGTGTTCTCTCTTCTCTCTCTCTCTGTCTCTCTCACTCTTGGTTTTTTTTTATTATTTCTATGTTGTCTTTTTCCTATTTTTAATTTTAATAACGCAGCCATTTTCCACATTCTGCTGCTGCTGCTGCTGTTGTTGCTGTTGCATAAAAACGGGAATAGAAAAATACACAGAGGCTTCTGCTGCTGCTGCTGCTACTACTGCTGCTAGCTGCGGTTGCTCTGCACACACACACATTGCTCTGCTGTTGCTGCTTTGTGCCTTGGCTACTGTTGCAGCTACTACTCCTGGGATTGCGGCATGGGAACAGCGGTAACCAACGCTGGCAGCCAACGACAGGTTAGAAATTGTGGAAAGTATTAAATTTCAGCCACCAGGCCACAACAGCAGCACCAACAACATGAAGGCGAAGATAACATCAAAAGGTTTTTGTGGGCTGTGGGTCGCAGCCCCTGACACAACTACAAAAACCACGCCCCCACCATGCTGTAGGGAACAGCAGCAGCAGCAACAGCAGCAGTAGCGGCGTCCTCTGTGTGTGAGTTTTGATATTGTCAAGTTACAGAAGAGCAACTGCCTGCTGCGCTGCTCACTGCTGCACTGCTGCAGCATTAAGATAAACAACAATATGCAGCAGATGAGACGCGACGTCATATTATCTAACGGTAATTGTTAACATTTAACGTTAAGCTGCTGTAAATAACTTTTATAATTATTTATTAATATAAAGAAATTGACGATAATGACGACGATCAACATAAATAACTTAACATTTAATGTTATCGATAAATTATCGCATCTACACTTTAGCGCCATCTATTGACATAAGCAAAAAAGAATGAAAACTTTGAATTGCAGAAATTTGTATGTTTGCGTATAAAACTTGCTAAATTGCTGCTGCTACTGCTGCTGCATAGTTGCATTAACATTGAATGCAATGTCATTTAAAGCAGGAAATGTTTATGCAACTTTCTTAAAACACACACAGAGACAGAGAGAGCGAGACACAATGATATTGACTTGATGATTTTGTCGTTCTGTTACTTTTAAGCATAACAGCGCTGCTGCTGCGCAGCTGCTGCACTGCTATTGCTGCTGCTACTGCACTGATGACCAGCACACTACTCATCTCTTTCTATTGCATTGACTTTTCAACTTGAACTTTACTTGAACATTAGGCGCAACAACAAAAATAAAAACTTTTCACACTCACTCTACCGCTCTCTGCGCTCTTTCTACCGCTCACTGCTCTCTTTGCGCTCACATATAAAGTTGCTGAGCGTCAGCTGTGTCAGCCTTAGGCTACGCTTGGCAAGTTTTAGTTGCTCAAGGCACATGGCAAAAAAAAAAAAACTGATCAAAATTATTTGAAGCTCAACAATTTTTGCAATTAAGTAAACAAAAAACAAAAGACAGAAATAAAAAGAAAAAGAAAACGAAAAATTGTACATTTTGGTATGCGTTGCCATTGTTTTGATTATTCTGCAGCTGTGCTAAGGGGGAGAGAGATGTAAAAGATGAAAGTTAAGGGAATTGCGCAGTTTAATTGCTGCTGCTGTTGTTGCTTGCTTGCTTGCTTGCTCGCTCTCTTGCTCTCTGGAGATGTAAAAGAAAAGTTACCGAAAAATTGTCGCATACAAATCGAAAAATAATTCAATTTACAAACTGACGGTCAAAGGTTACTTACAACTACACATGCATATGTGTGTGTATGTATGTGTGTGTGTGTGTGTGTAAAACATTTGCAGTTTGTCTGATCTGCAAGTTCTACTGCTACTGCTGCTGCTGCTCGCATAGCATACATACGCAGCAGAGAGCAGAGTGAGAGAGCGAGCGAGTGAGCAAACGAGAGTGGGAACAGTGCTGCATACGATTATAGCTTGTTGTCTATGCATGTATGAGTATGTGTGTATGTGTGTCTGTGTGTGTGCTTTGACAGCTACAGACTGTAGCAGCGCTGCCCTCAACTGCACATTAGACACTTTTGCACAATGAAAAGGCTTGCAATCACACTCACACAGACACACACATACAATAGAAAGTTTAGTAGATAGTCGAATGTAAATAAGTTTGTGTCTCGTATAAAAAAAAAGAAAAGCAGGAAGGACAAGAAGAAGCAGAACTTTTGCTAGCTCATTCAGTTGTTGTTGTTGCTGTTGTAGCTGTTTCTTATTATACACGTTAAACCCCCCTCGCCCTCTACCCCTACACATCCTTTACTCTCTTCTGCCATATAATCTACATACTAATGCCCCTAACATAAAGTGAGGCGCCTATTGCAAACCATCACCACCCCGGCTCCCCCCTCCCCCAACCCATTACCAAGCATCTCTCTCTCACTCACTCACACTCACTCACTATCTCTTTCTGCCATTTGCATGCTTGACAAAAAATAATTGTTCCCAACTTTTCAAGCTCATAAAACTGGTCCCATAAAGCCATTCAGCTGTTCCCTTTAGTCTCTCTCTCTCTCTCTCACTCTGTGTATGTGTGTGTAGCTCAGTATCTGTTACTGTTACTTATCTATGCATGTGTGTGTGTGTGTTTGTGTGTGAGAGAGAGAGAGAGCGTATATGTATTTGTGTGACATTTGAAAACTATTGTTCATTTCAAGCACCAAGAAACTTGACAAATTGTTGTTGAAGCGCTGCTCTTCAAAACTTTTTAATTTTTAACGCCTTTTTTCTCTCTCACTCACTCTCACTGTATTTTGCCTTGTAATCTATGACTAAATTTATGGGGCAACAAAACATTGAATGACAAATTAAAGCAGCTGCAGATTTTTTATTTTATTTGATTTTTTTTTTTTTTTGAAAATTTTCCAAGCAGCAGCACAAATATCATAAGTTTATTATTATTATTATTATTATTATGCGAAAAATAAAAACATGCATACATATATTATATAGCAGGCAAGCTTGTGCGAGCGAGACAGCTAGAGTGTGTTTGAGTTTGTTTTTTTTTTGCTCATTACGTGCAAAACTTTTATTTACTCTTTACTTTTTTTTCTATTGAGAATTTATATTTTTTTTATAGAGTATCTGCTAGTCGCTGTCAATTGTAATTGTTAAGCAATTTTTTTTACTCATTTGTAGTTATCGTTATAAAGTAAAAATTTTACGTTTTGCCCGCAACAAGAAAAAAAAAATAAAAAAAAGGACGCGCAGCAGAAAAAAAACAAACAAAAAAAAAAGAAAATAAAAAAAAAATAAACACACATGAAATAGAAGAAATGCTTGTTGCGTGTGTGTGTGTGTGTGTGTGTGTTATAGTATCTCTTATACGACGATTCCTTGGACGACGCTTCTTTTGACATGCCAACAACAACAACAACAAAGAATAAGAAGAAGCAGCAGCAGCAACAGCAGCAGCAGCAAAAAAAAGCTGTAAAACAAATTTGCATTTTTATAACAACTTAAGTCACTTTCCATAAGGACACGTTCGCTCTCTGTCACACACATACACACACATGCACACACACACACGCATATACATCTCGCTATCTCTATCTCTGTCTCACTCTTGCTGCTTGTACTGTGTTTGCTTTATACAAAGTTTTGCATGCGTGCATTAGAGCGTAGTCCTCTGCCACGCCCCGCCCCCTTCCCTTCCCTCACTCTTCCTCTCTCTACGCTCACTACGCAGCATATACTTTCCTGCATATCGGCATATGTATCTAACTACATGTCCATGTGTGTGTGTGTGTGTGTGTGTTTTGCCCGCGTTTATAATATCAGTTATATTCATGCACTATAAAAAAAAAAAAACAAGAACAAAACAAAAAAAAAAAAACAAAAAAACTCGGGGAAACAAGTTGTAAAAGGCAACACACAAAAAAAAATGTTTGTCCATTTTGCAATTTGCCGCAGGCGCGACGCAATAAAACATGAAACGTGAAAACAACTAAAATTGACAGTGCGTTAGAGTGAGACGACAACAGCGACATACATACAAATGTACATAAACGAGAAGCTGAACTGAGCGCTGCTAGCAGCGGTAAGAGAAATGAACCGAACGCCGCTGCTGGCAGAGGTAAGAGAAATGAAGCTGCGTAAAATGATGCAGCGGCGGTAGATATTAATGGTTTTTGGTACTTTTCGTCCGCTGACGCAGAATAACAAGCTTACTCTGCCGCCAGCGGCAGCAACAACAGCAGCAGTAGCAGCAGGAGCAGCAGCAAACAAAATTACCTTCGTGCATTGAGTTATGGGGCCTATGAACCATGACATTTTGACTCTTTGCCCAGCGTCATGATTTTTCGCTGTCTAGCATGGACTGAGGCGTTTAACGCAGTTAACGCAGGCAGCGAAGGCAGCGAAGGAGGCAGTGCAGTAGGTTGCGTATAGGGGTTAGTTTTAGGGACAAATATAAAATGCATACATGCGTATAAATAGTGGGAGAAAAGGGAAGAGATACATTGAGAGAGAGAGAGAGAGCTAATGCCCTTAAGCTTATTTACGCGTGCTGTATATGAAAACGCGAGTAAGAGAAAACGCGCGGCATTAGTTGTGTATATACTGAGAAACGCGTTGGCGCGATCTGTGATGAAAAACGCGTGGCGCGTGTTGTGTTTTTAGACGCGCGTTGTGTCTTAGATCCAGAGCGATACTTGAAAATGCGTGCGGAACGAGTTGCGTTTAAAAACGCGAGCCGCTAGTTATACTGAAAAACGCGAGTTGCGCTCTGTGCTAAAAAACGCGTGCCTCTCGATGTGGTTGAGATCGCCAGCGATATTTGAAAACGCGAGGAGCTTAAAAACGCGCGCCACAATTTACGCTGAAAAACGCGAAAAAAAAAAGAAAATCTGACGAACTGTAAATGGAAAACTAATGAATGAACATCTTATGGCGCCACATGCAAAGTTCTTATAGCAGATCAGATAGCGCCATCTATCAGTCATTTGCCGAACCACAATAAAATATCGATAGCTGCTTGTGGCAGCGCGAGCGAGCACACTTGGCGATAAGCTTAGCTGATAAACAATCATTGATCAGGCAGTGGTCATTGAATTTAAGGATTTTTATGAAATTTTCTAAAATCGTAAAGATAATCAAAAGCTTTGTAAATATGAATGAAATATAAAAAAATATTGAAATAATTTTTGCATTTATTGCGTGGGAGAAAAAGTCAAAATTTTGCCATTAAGCAATTAAATTGTGGGCGTAAAACAGTCAATTGTGGGCGTGGAAAGAAGCATAAAAGTTGCATAATTTGCAGTAAAATATTCTTATTAAACTTCAGTGAGATTTAGAAATAGAAGAAGTTTCTTGCAACATGCCACATGCAACATGCAGAAAATCCTAAGCCTTAAAATGAGCACTTAAATGAACATGTTGCTGCTTGTCGACCTGCAACGTGATGCAACGTCCAAATGTATAACGGAACAACGTTGGACTCTGGGACAACGCTGGACAGTAGGACTGTGGGACACGGGGACAATGTTGGATGACGTTGGACAAACGGTTAAAATATGCAACAGCGCTGAAAAGGGATGAAAATAACTTGATGCGAACGTTTGTAGACACACTCCTGCTAATGTACATTGTATGCGATAAGCTATGACACTGCCACCAGCTCTGCATCTAGGTTCAGCTACGGATCCTTCGTTATGCTTTGGGGCTATGAGTGGGTAACATTTGACGATGGACAACAACGACATTCAGCTAACCTACTGTATGTCCAGTGTCCTGCTTCCTCTTCTCTTCATGTTTCATACTTCATTTTGTGACTGTTTTTTTATACCCGGCAGCCATATATAGGATACAGCGGGTATAATGACTTTGTAACGCCCCTATGAAGGCGTGATTGACCTCAAAAGTTGAGTGTATAATGTTTGTCTGTGCTGCGAACCATCTGAAACTAAGGAGAGCTACTTGGAATTAAGGATAACCACCTGGATCTCAAAGAATAGAAGTACTAGCGGTTTCAAATTTATTGCAAAATGTTTGCTTTAGTTACAGGCAGCTGCGCTTTCTTTTGGATTTTTGCCACGCCCCTCAACGCCTCTAGAAATTGAACATAAACATATAAAACAGTGGAGCAACAAGAAAAATTATTAAGTTAGCTAAATGAATGTTGAAACACTTAGAAGTTGGCTTTATGCAGAGAAACTGTAAAAAGTTATGCAACTTTTAACTTACTTGGATGCCGGGTATTGGAAAGTCGAGCATATTACACTTTAGTTTTCGTACTTGTATTTTTTGTCCCAGTGTGCCCGTTGCCCGTTGTCACCAGAGGCTAAAAAAGAAGCAGCACATAGAGAGAGCGAGAGAGAGGGAGGGAGAGAGAGAGAGAGGGAGGGAGAGAGAGAGAGAGAGACACAGAGCCGTATCCGTTCGTGTCCATGCCGCATGCAGCATGCAGCAGTCAACAACACACAAATTACCATCGTTGAGCTAAAGCATCACACTAACAACTTGCACAGCGTAGGGGCAGCGCAGTCGGAAAGCAAGCAAGCAAGCACAGTCTTGTCCACTATGAGTTACTGAGTGATGATGAAAAAAATAGATCTGCTGCTCTGCTCTGCTGTGCTGTGCTGTGCTGTGCCTCGTGTGTCCCTTGGCATCGCAATCTGCCCTATGATATGGCCCCGTGCACCGTAAGTATATGTGTGTGTGTGTGTGTGTGTGTCGTTACGCCGTGTGTGTAACTGGATGCTCAACGTCATTTGTTTAAATAATTCACCGTGACTTTCTAACAGCACTTCAACTCCAACTTCAGCTTCAAAAAGCTCTGGCAAGTAACGGCGACGGCGACGGCGGCAGCAGCGACAGCGACAGTAGCAGAGGTATGCATATCGAGTTAGCTTTGGACGCGCTCAGCTGCATATGTAAGAAGCCGCTCTCTCTCTCTCTCTCTCACACACACTCTGCCGCTGCTACTGTCAAACAAGCAGAGCATTGGGAACAGCAGAGTGAAGAGCGCTCGTGAGAGCGTTTAGTATGCATGCTACAAATTCAACATACATACATACATATAACATGCATATCAACAAACACATACTTATCCATATACATGTATGTATGAGTGTGTGTGTGTGTGTGTCTTTCTTTCTTGTTACTGCACATATTTTACTGCCTGCAGTTTTTCACTGTTGCCGTATGTTTCCTTCTTGCAAGAAGAAATGATGCTTCTTCAAATGAAAAACGATTTGCACAGAAACTGAAACAGAGAAAATGGGGAAAATGGGAACAGCTTAAGCTTAGGTATTTCGTATAGAACGTGTAGTTATTAACCAACACTACAGGTACAGTTGAGAACAGTTGCAGCATGAATACTATTGCAATTCAATCTGAACGTTTTCTAAACTAATTGCACTTGAGAACAGTTGAAGTGTTTAGTGTGCTGGGAACAGTTGGTTTTGCACAAAGCTTTGCTTATTGTCATTTTATATGTTATACTTTAAGGCTTTTACATATGTATCTGTGCTGAAACAGTTGCTGTGGTTAATAATTTGACGGTGGGAACAGTTAATGGGATCAGTTTGTAAATGCTGTCTATGCTGCCTGCCGTCTACCCTCGCAACATCGCTTTGCTAATTGTTTTCTACTTTAAACTTTGCTATTAATTATTTCCGAGAATTCATTTTGCCAATTAAGCGCAATTTTAGCTGCGTAAACTTGCCAGAGGTAGATTTCTTTTTTTTTTTTTGTTGGCCTGGCAACCAACTGTTCAATTAGCTTGTAATTCACAAGTATCAAATTTTGTTCTTGGTAATTTATTGCACGTGGCATTAAGAATATTTATTTTTGTGCTAAAATTACATTTCTTAGTATTTTACTTCAATTTGTTTTTTTTTTCTTATTATTTATTTCATTTTTATTGTAATTGTAAGAAATTTGAATGTGACTTTTGCGCGCCGATAGCATAAATTGTTTTTATTTATCTAATCGATAGTTGACAGTGCCAAGCACGAAAATATCGCATACATAGCATATATCGATATATTTCGTTTGCAATGCGATAAATGTGATTTGTATATTTTTTTTTCATAGCATCTAAAACAAAAAAAAAAATGTCGAATGCTGTAAGTAATTGCTAAAAAAGAAAGTAAAAATAGAATTAAATGAATATTTAATATTACAGGCTAGCTCCAGTGCAGCGAGCAGCAGCAGCAGCAGCAGTAGCAGTGCAAATGTTGCAGCAGCAAACGATGCAAATTCCGAAGAGCACAGACGCATTTGGGTTGGAAATTTGGATTCTCGCATCACCGAGTGAGTTGAGAACTGAGCAAAAAAAAAAATAAATAAAAATATAAAATAATAATAATAATTTATGAAAATATATGCTAATATTATAATTTTAAATATTTGACAACTATCGGTTTCAACTTCTAAAACTAATGCAAAAATGCGGCGCCATTGAAAAGTTTGACATGCTCTTTCACAAGGGCGGCCCAATGGTCGGCCAATCCCGTGGTTATGCATTCGTCACCTTCGCCCACAATGAAGGCGCCACAAATGCGCTGCTCAAATTAGATGGTACTAACGTTGGCAGTCGTTCCATAGCTGTGCGTCTAGCTAAAAATATTAAATATGTAAGTTACGCTTAGTAAATTAATGCAAAAATAGATCGATGCTAATTTTTTAAAATACTTTCAGGATGAATTGCAAAGACCAAAACCACGGATTGAAATACCAGCATTGGGCACTGGTCGACGTGAAGAGAAAATTAGTAAATCAGAAGCAATACGTGCCATAGAAGCCAAATTGAAGACACTTGAACGTCAAACAGATGATAATCTGGAACTGAATAGCACGGGACGTGAATCAAATGTTCCATTTATACAACGGTATCAATTTAACAAGGATCGCGATGGACATACGGGACATACTGGCGGTCTGCATGGCAAATATAATAGTAAAACAAAGTCAACAGCGCCATATCATCGTCAGCATCCAAAGCGACGCTGACTTCGACTGCAACTGCAGCTGTAATATGTGAGAGCAGTCAAAGAGACACAACGAACGACTGCGATGTCAGCTGCAATTGTGAGAGCAGCCGACTGCGATCAGCTATAAATGCGAGAACATTTGACTGCATCTATAGTGACGCCGACTGCGACTGCATGATCTTAAACTGTGACTTCAGCTTTATTTAAGAGAACACTCAAGGCGACGCTGACTGCGACTGCACTCACAGAGACGTTGACTGCGACTGCAACTACAGATACAGCTGCAATTGCTCGACTCTAGACTTGAATCTGACAAAATAAACAAAATTTATGTCTAAGTACTTATTTTAAGAGAACATTTTTTTTATATTTTAATTTATCAACTTATAATTGAATTAAACAAAAAAAAAAAAGAGTAACAAATTGCGACATTTATTATTTTGGTGCAAACTTAAATTTACCACGCATCTCTTCAGGCAGCGGCACTGTGCCAGGGCACGGCACCTGTCCGGGTATCTCACAAATGCAATGACGTTCACAGCCGTAACCAAAATTGGCCGGATTATCTTTACTCTCTGCCAGACGTGACTCTGCGTCAAGTTGTTCACTAAAAACAATTGTAAATGAAATTATTCAAAAGACTTTTTTAATATACTGAAAGCTTAATATATGCTTACCGCGTTTTGCCAACTATTTTAACTAAATGATCAATAATTTGATCCCGATTTCGACTTTCAATATCGATAAGTATATCACGTCCATCATCAAAGTAACAACGTACATAAGGCGACGGTGTCATGTTCTTCAATGTAACAACTTGCACTTCCGGATTTCTATATTGTATTTGTGGTATATTCCAGAATACAAAATCTCTGCAAAAATTTATAATTTTTAAATACATGTTTATACAGTTTTTTTTGTTTTTGCATTTTTTTTTATACCTAGCACCAGCATGATGATCGCCGTATGTATTATAATTAACGCTAAATATTCGAACTTTCTCTTTTAATACTAATTTTCCAGCATTTAAATATTTAAGTGTGCGCCTTATCGGCTCTCTTCCTTTCATGAACGGCATTTTTTTTTTTTTTAATTATTTACTTTTAATTAAATGCAAGAAATTTAATTAAATATATAAAATCGTCACTTGTGTAATGCGGTAAGACAGACGAATATCGATAGCAATACCCCAAAAAACAGCTGTTCGCTATATCGATGATAAACTTGAAACGATGTTTTGCGCTGCACTGTGCACTATCGATGACTAAAAACACGCACATAACCATCGATATATTCGAACAGCTGTTGTTACATATTTCACATTTTATAATTTTATTTTTTTTGCTCGTTTGTTTTGTTTTTGTAGTTTTTAATTGTGGAAAATATTGAAAACTAACACAAGATACATTTACAATTATGGAAATTTCACTTGCTTTATTAAAGCCACACGTGCTGCGTAATACATACGCAGTGCAACAGATAAAAACATTAATTGCCGCTAACTTTAAAGTGTTGGATGAAAAGGAAGTGCACATAACAAAAGAAATATCGCAACGTTTATATGCCGAACATCAGGGAAAATTCTTTTATAATCGTTTAACAACATTTATGCAAAGGTGCGTAATTATTATTTTTTTTTGCCAGACAATAAAATATATAAAAAATTCTTTTTTTAGTGGTCCTTGCTATGCGCTAATACTGCAATCAGAGCAATGTATAAGAAAATGGCGGACACTGATGGGACCGACAAAAGTGTTTAAGGCAATATACAGTGAGCCAAATAGTATACGTGCACTTTATGGTTTATCGGATACAAGAAATGCATGCCATGGATCAGACAGTGAAGAGTCAGCATTACGTGAAATTTCAATACTATTTCCCGATTTCAATATAGCTGAAGTACGCAAACAATTGAGTGAAAAAATTGATCAAATTAATTCATAATTAATATTATATATAAACACACATACATAAATAATAATGTACAAATTGTTAGTCATTACATAAGTTTTTTTTTTTTTTTTTTTAACAATTTATTGTTGGTAGTCTTGAAATATTTTTGGATATGAACTTCTGCTGATCATGTCAATTAACTATAATGAAAAATATAAGCTTTAACTTGCAATTTTAGTATTTATTATGCGGCCTTTAATACTAATAAATGTAGATATAAATAATCTTGTTACTAATCTTAATCTAAGTAAATATTAAATTTTAAATAAATTATGTTAACTATTTTCTAGAATTGTTACAAGTTCCTAAGCGCTTAAATATATAATATATATATATTTTTTTCTTGACTTTTTTTTATATAGATTTATTATCTGTCCAAAATAATATTATTTAGGATAACTGAAAAAAAAACAATTGCAACTATTGTGCTAAAATTGGCAAACAGTATAAGAAAATTCAAAAATCTTAAATATTTATAGCTTTGGCGAAAGTCCAAATTTCAGGATACTGTTTTAGCGGTCAAAAATTGTCCAGGAAATTGCTTTTTATACTCGGTGCCCATTGGGTACCAAGAGTATATTGGGTTAATGACAGCAGCAAATGTATGTAACACCCATAAGGAGGCGTGGCCGACCCCATAAAGTATATATATTCTGACTCAGGATCAACAGCCGAGTCGATTGGACAACAGCATGTCCGTCTGTACGTCCGTATGAACACACAGATCTCGGAGACTATAAGAGCTAGAGACTTCATTTTTTTTGCAGTGTTTGTAGTGTTTGCAGGCAGATCAAGTTTATTTTGGATTTTTGCCACGCCCCCCCTGCCTCCACAAATCGATAAAATCGCTACAGGACTGAATTTTGGTACAAAGAATATGTTTATCTGGACGTTGTGTAAAAATTTGGTACAGATCGCAAAAGTTGAGAGGTGTCCCTATAGCGTACGCTTGCTTGCTGTTCTCACCCCACACACGGCAACATTTACTCAGTATTTCTCACACTTTTAAAGAGTGTGGTTCAGTGGTTAGAGGGTTGAACTCGCGTGCATGAGATCCGCGGTTCGATTCTCGAGGCGATTTTTTTTTTTTTTAATTTTTTTTTAAATTAACTTAAATAAATATATAATATAACTTTGGGCACCGAGTATTATATAGTCGAGCATACTCGACTATAACTTTCTTACTTGTTTTAGACTGATTTTTGTGTCTAGAATGAATGGGACGAAATATTTACAGTAGACTGTTAGCCGAAAGGCGTCTAATTCCTGCAAGTTATTAAGACTTTACTGGTATCCGTCCGTCCTGATGCCATTGGATAGTTTTCTCTGACGACAAGTAGCTGCTTATTATGTTGGAATTTTGACTCAACGCTCATCACACTGCATATAGAAATATGTTTTTGTTGAGAAAAATTTTCGATATATAAAGTTTTGCCGGGTTTACCTATAGAACCCCCATAAGCAATAATAAGAATTTGTAGTCATAATTTTTGTGTTTCAAAAACTTTATTTCATAAATTTTTCATTACATAATACAATGTTTGACTCTCCATTACAAGTGTATATAAATACATATATATATATACATACATACATACATACATACATACATACATATATATGTATATATGTATTATTTTTTTTTTGTATGTATGTAAATGTAAATAGAGAAAAAAGTTTTGTTTTTTTTTTCTTCTTTTTTTTTTTTGTTATTTTTTTATGCTTGACTTTCTTTCATTTGTTGTTGTTGTAAATATATATAGATTGTAATAAAAATTATAAAATTTATAAACTTAACAAATTATTATCTGTGTATGTGTATGTGTATGTGTGTAATAATACGTACATATCATACTACATACCTATATGTACATATATATATATATATATATATATATATAGTAGATATATATACATATACATATATATATATATATATATATATATATATATTCTTGTATATGTATATAAATAAGCATTGCCATAGTTTTCTTTTCTTTTCTTCTGTTTTTTATTTTATTTATTTTTTTTTTAATAATATTTTTTCGTATTTTATTTTTTTTTTTTTTGGCAACCAAAAGCGAGGAGCAAAACCAGTATTTACTTAATGTAGTAACTTGTGTTGCATGTTGCACGTTGCATGTCTGTTTTTGTCTATTTTATAGTGTAACTTTTCAAACGAAACTTTCAACTCAAATGACGCGAAGTCGAGCGAAACGGCAATAGATTTGAACAGCTTTTCACTGTCTCTGTCTCTTTCTCTTTCTTCGTGTGTTGCTCGTTTGCTGTCGCTATCGCTGTCTCTTTCTATGTCGCTGTTTCTGTCTCTGTCTACAATCTATGCTATTTCAAATACTTGTATTTCTAGTAACATTTATGTTTGATTTGTAGTTTATTTATTTTTTTTTTATTTTTATTTTAAATTTTATTTTCCCTATATTTTCAAATTGTTTGCTATCAATTTTTGTTTTTTTTTTTTTTTTTGCCAATTCACACTAACAAAATTTTATTTGTTTGTTCTTCTTTTTCTTTTGCCTTTTTTTTAATTTTTTTTTTTTTTTGTTCAGGTTAAACTTTGGTATCGTTTAAGATCATTATGCCTATATGCAGTCCTACAATTTTTTTTTCACAATTCGTAATTTCAACAGAATCGTGTGACGCTAAAGGTCAGATTCAAAAAAAGAGTTTTATTTTTTTTTTTTTTAATTTTTAGTAGTATTTTTTTTTTTTACTTTTGATAGTCGCATATCAATATTTTGTTTGTTCATTAATTATATAGTATATATATATATATATATATATATATATATCGTATATATATATATATATAATTGTATGCAAGCTGAGTTTTGAATGTAGCGCTGCTGTAGCATTAGATTTGGGTAACTGTTATTCCAGAGATTCTTCTTGATGTATATTTTCCCAGTAGTTCTACGAGTCAGTTGTTGTTGTAGTTGTAAGTGTTGTTATCTGTGGTTTAGGCTTGGTGGGCTCGTCTTTGTATATCAAAATGTCTTTTTCTGTATTTTTTTTTTTGTTTTTTTTTGTTTTTTTTTTTTAATAATTTTGCCACCCTGACTGACTGACTGATCAACTTGTTTGATTGACTGACTAAACTGTACTTTACGCTACTAAAATTTGAATTTGAATTCTTTGCTTTTGCTTTTTAACATGCTTTGTATGCATATATATATATATATATATATATATATATATACTATATATCATATATTTTATATAGTAGTATCAGCTATAAAAAAAAAACGCACTGCATAATAATAATTGTGTGGGCCCAAACTATTTGGAATAGGAGCCAAACAACGATATCTATATATCTATATATGAATATATATATAGTACTACACACACATAGTATATAATTATGTATATGTATATGTATATGTATATGTATATGTATATATATATATATTTTTGTATACATATCAATATATCAATACAGGTTACTGTCAATTACATTTTAACTTCTTCAAATATCTGTGAATGTTTTATTCTTTCTTCTTTAGAATTTGCTTTTGCTTATCTTTTCTTTTCTTTTTTTTTGTTTTGGCTTTGCTTTTTTTGCTTAGAAACTACAAAACTAAGTATATATAACTGTATATATATATATATATATATATGTATATATAGTATATATATATATAATATTCTTTGATTATCGAGTGTTTACTGTACTTTTATTACTCGAACATAGCCATCGATGAGGTGGGCACAACTTCCAACAGCAGCTGAAAGAATAGTGTCACTTTGTCTGCAAATGAAGTTATAGAAAGAGATAGTTATATTAAGTGATAGTGCTAAAGAGACAGAGAGAGATAGAATGACAATAACTTACTCATGAAACGCGGCGTCATGCCTAACTTGACAAAAGGCACATAAAAGATGAGACCCGCAAAGATGAAGAGCAACGCATATAAATATTCGATCCGTGGCGTTTCAAAGATTGGCGCCGCAACGAGATACACTGATATGACCAAGACCACAACGGGAATGATAATTGGCACTTTATAGGGCCGTGGATGGTTGGGTTTGGTGAAGCGCATCACGATAAGCGCCAGCATGGCGCCACCATAAAATATCCATGCGGTAAAGCTGAAGAAATCAATCAGCGAATCAATTGTGCCATGCAGTACCATGGCTGAGGCAATTAATGACTAAAGAGAGACAGAAATAGAGAGAGAGAGAGAGAACGATAGTTGATTGATCTATTGCTTGATGTAATACTAGACTTACGTGGAATATCAGGCCTGGCGCTGGA